>CM021102.1:777613344-777629878 GCA_007115665.2 Sequoiadendron giganteum
TAATTTTAAGAGAGAGAGATCTAGAGTTGTCTAGGTAGGGTGGTGTTAGGACTAGAAAATTCTCACATTTTCACCTGCTCCATCTACTTATCTCCTAGTTCCCACAGAAATTTGTTTCACATCAATATTGTGATCAATACAAATCAGTGAGATTTGTGTGACAAGATACATTCCATAGTCCCATAATTATGGTCTTTTGCATACAAATACTCCCCTGATCATAATAGAGAAAAACACAAAAGCAATTGATATAGATGCTTTTGAGTTATTCATCAAGCTTTATCTTTATTTTTCATTGTCATTTGTTATTTCATCATTCAGCTCCATTATCATTTCATGCCTAGCCAAAATATAGTAGAGCTGCTTCTCATATCATGGATAATTGCTCCTTATTGGGGAGATCATACACATGTCTTTCCGATCAACATGTCACAGATCCTTCATTTGAACATTTCCTACAATATCGGGGAGACAGGATCTAGGTCACAACGATCAAAAGACCCCAAAGATAATAATAATGCATAATCGGGAGGACAAAGCATATCATTACACCGATGTAGGTCCATCAGCATGAGCAAAGAAGTTAGAGCAAATTTTTCAAGTCATGTCGAGCTCAAAAGTTACACCAATGGAGACTTCATCGGTGAGAGCTACACATACTCTTATCGATAAGATTGATGGATTGTTATATCAGGGATACATCTACTATTGGCTTAAATCCCTCAGATCTCACTGATCTTATGGGTCACATCGATGAATGAAGTTTTGGGGAGAGTCTTGCCAATTCAACCAAATGGACAAAGCGATGGAGGAAACATATTGGAGAGACATGTATGATCAGACTAATAACCTCAGGTCTCTCCATTGATGAAAGTCATACCAATGAAAATGATTTAGGGGAAAGTCTCGTCAACCCTTCCCAACCGATAAAGTAGTAAAAGGAAACACATCGGGGAGACCAAAATGCACCGAAAAAGCAACTTATTTTCCTTGCAATGGGTCATGTTAGCCCGATGGTGATGAAGAATGACTTATATTCATTGGGGAGACACATTACTATCAGGAGAGAAAAATAAATTCTCTCTGATGGAGCATGTCATGTTGACGAGCTAGAAGGGGAAGCATAGAGCTGTCATTGGTAGGATATCCACCATCGAACATAAAACAAAATGTCCCAACGATGCCTGTGGTCTTCTCGATGGAAAATAAGGGATACCTTTGTTGAACCTATCTACCACTGGTACTCAAAAATATTTCACCAAACATAGAGGCACATATCTTCATCGACGAGAGAATTAATATCAGTGGAGATAAAATAAGTCTCCTCAATGTTTTAAGTCACCCCAATACTTGAATACATATGGTCATAATATAAGCAAAAGATGTATAATATCTTTTACCAAAGATAAAAAGAATAGACGAAAATTATTCTTTTTGGAAAATAAAATACTTTCAAGAAATTAACGAAGTGGGTAATTATTTTACCCAAGTAATACTTTTAATTACGAAGTAAAATATTTCCCACAAAGGGAGTTAAAAGGCGGGTAATTATTCTTACCCAAATTATATATTTAGTGGGTGAAAAATGGATGTGAAGTTTCCAACAAAAGAATTGTTGTGAAACAAAAACAAAGATTAAATATTTAATTTACTGAAGGCAATTAATTAAATATTTTTGTCGAAGAAGAAAAATACTGAAGATATGCAACAAACAGATATTGGTTGTCTCCACGTTGTTGCTTCTCTATCATTTGAAGCTGCATATCCAAGTTGATATTTCAATTTCATCAACACATTTGATGTTATTGTGTAGTCAAGTTAATTGGTTTCTGTCAAAGAATTAAAATCCTTTTAATTGATTAAGTAACTTGGGGATAACAATTGGATAAATAAGAAGAGTTAGGTAATTGATATGATTGTCATACTGTCTCCACATTGATTTTGTCTTGTTATTAAAATTAAGGGTATACTTTATTTTGTCAATACACATTTGTTGTCATTGTGTGGTTTTGTTAATTGGTTCCTTCAAGGAAGGATTTAAATACTTTTAATAAATCACAGTAACCTGGTAGGATCAATTGGATCAATAAGAAGAGTTTTTCAATCACATTCTTGCACATTTGTACAAGGTATAAACAAACTTTAGTGCCAAACAATTAGAATTATAACCAATACCAGCCACCTACTATAGAACTTCTTTGACTCTGCATACCCAATAGAGCACTAGTCCATCTTATTCATATGTCACTTATCCAATTTCACATTACAAATTACCAATTGTCACTTTAGAAGTAGATTAGTTATCAAGCCTCCATCTATCCCACATTCTTTTCCATTGTGGATAGATCCATCAATTCAACCAAGTCATACAATCCTCTAATTTGCTCCATTATAAAGGTCTACTCGCCTAGGTCTAGCAGAGCCTGAAGTGTAGGTTGTCATCAACCAAATAGGTTATCTCCATACATTGGTTCAAAAACGTTGCAAGTCTAATCATAGAGCCTGGAATCCTCGTAGGATTTGTAACCTACATTTTTGAGATCCAAAATTTTTGGTGACTTCATTGGGGACAAACTCAAGAAAAAATTAGTTCCATCGTATCCATTTAAAGAGTTGATAAAATTTCAAAATTGGTCTAAAACTAGAGGTTCATAATTGTGTCATTTGTACTCCCCATATGAGTCATGCATCCAATAGATTAGCGACTCTACTGGGGAGAACTTGAAGAAATCTAATAGCAAACCATCTTGCCTTATAGAGTCATAAATTTTTTTTGCATCCTTGTCATCTCACATAATTAAGGGGATTCCACTGGGGTAAACCAAGAACAATTTCAAAATCCATTTCATTTTCCTACTTTTGAGAAAAGTAGGTGGTGACTCTGTTAAAAATTGATAGATAATGCATAAACATTTTGGAACAACAACACTATTTCCATTCAAAAATAAAAGATAAAAAGTTGCTGCAAATTTCTTGTCAAGATGTCAGTGAGAAGGCAACAGTTAATAAGAGAGTGTAAATAATTGGACAAACAACTGTTACAATTGGACCAACAACTGCTACAATTGGGAGTCAAATGTGTTCCAAATGCATTACAAAATAGGTCATTCTACAATAAGAATGAATAAGTAAATGCAAGCAGACCTTGGACACCACAAGTGCCACATAATGAAACTGGGAATTTTGGCAATGGAGGTAATGCATATCATGCCTAGAAGAACATTTCTTCACCACAATCATTAAAACAAATAAATGCTTATCCTATCCCTCCTAGTCAAAGATTAGTAAGCTATCAAGATCATGAATATAATCAGTATGGTGGGCATTATCAATATCACACTTCATGTCAAAATCTATAAAGAAATTTAATCCCTCTTGGCAATATCAATCAAAGGTTACAACAAGAAGTAGAAGTACAACAACAACCAATACTTCTCCAAATAAAGGTATTGGATCTTAAAATGTACAAACCACTTGATTTTAGAAATATTTAGGGCTACCCAAATCCTTATCCCTGTGAGTTGATAGAACTATCGAAGCATATCTCTAAATTTCATGGAGAAGGATATGAGTCAACTCATAAGCATGTACAACGATTTTGGGATTTCATTGTGGACTTTCAAATTTATTCTGAAGATGTCATTATGAAATGTTTTTCAAGATCCTTTAGGGATAATGTATGAGAATGGTTTATAGGCTTACCTATGCAAAGTATATCTTGATGGGAAGATTTCAAAGGACTATTCTTGAGCCAATATGAAGGCAATAGTGATATCATTGATGAATGTGGGGAGGCTGATCAAATGATTCAGCCAATAGAGGAAATGTGTACAAGTAAAAATTTCAATGGTGATATTTCAGATTTGAGTGAAGATGAATTTGTTGAGGATCAATTTACAACCTTGGAAGATGATTACAGTATTGAGGATATTGCTGAAGACACACTACCTAAGGGATATATTAGGAATAATTCAGATGGTATGGAGGTGCACCCATGTACGCACTATCATAGCATTAATAATAATGAATTATAAGTTGGAGCAAAAAGGAGCAATCTATTGTACAACAATGAAGAGGGAAATGCTTATGATCATTTCATAGAGGATGGGTATGCAAGTGAAAATAATTTCTATGAAAGCCTACATGATGAAGATATAGAGGATCTCTCATGCATAAAAAATTGTGACTGTCAATGTTATGAAGAATCCATTGAAAATCTAGAATTTGATGATAATCATGTGGATTTGCAATTAAATGATTCTTGCAGCTCTCATAGAGATCAAGAAGAAGAAGTAATGGAAAATGTAACAGAAGAAGAAAGTCCATTTGACAGTGAGCAAGTGACACTTCTAGCTACAACAGAGTACTATGGAGACATGTTTGATGAGGGAGAGGTTTGTACACTTGAAAATAGTTTTCAAATTTCTTCAAACACATTGTATGATGAAAAGATAGAAGAAAATCAGATGACATTTTGCCAAGGCATTCCAGAACACCAATTTCATGTATATTCAAATCCACTTTATGATGAGGATGAAGCATTTTTAGATAATCAAGACGTTGCATCAACTTGTGAAGTAAGTGATTGTGCCATTGATGCATCTAATTTGATTTTTCTTGGTGATCTTGAGTGCTGTTATGATGATGAGAAGAATAAAGAATATAACAACAATATGGTGGATGAAGAAATATGCTCACTCACCAATAAACAAATTTTAGATTTGATGACAATGGAATATCAGAAATACACACATAATAAGGATGTTGAACTCTTATGCCCAACACACATTTTCTTTGATAGTGAAGGCACCTTTTGTGACAATAATGATGAACCTCATGATAGGTTTGAAACATTATATTCATAGTCACATTTTGACAAAACAAAAACAACTGGTGGTCATGAATTTCATTGCAACAGTGCTCCAAAGATGCATACTTTTGTTAAGTCTTGGGGTATTGATGATTCCAATGTGTTTAATCTGCAAATAATTGATTTTGATAAAACACAACTTTGTGGGAAGGCTATGTATGATGTTAAAAAGGGTATTGGTTGTGCCAACATTGAAGATAGTAAATGTCAAATGCAACATGGTTTGTTCTGTTTTCTAGTAGATGGCTCTTATTTGGAGAAGAATAACAAATGGGATGAAATAAAGTGTCATATACAGTATGGGTCTGGATGATTTGATGGTTGTGATTTATTCTTACCACATGATGAAATCTTTCATATTACACTTGATTTTCAGACACATAATAATAAAAAATGCATGGGCAGTATTGAGCATAATAAGTCAATAGAAGATATAAACAAATTCAGTCAAGCATATTTTAACAGTATTTCCAGACTGGTTTCAGTGTAGTATGATAAGAACCGAGTGTATGATAGAGGTAAAAAGATACTTTTTCTTCTTTTGGTGGGCTTGTGTCATCAGCTATGGTTTGGTTTTTACAAAACCATATCAGTTCATCACAGGAAAGAGTTTGAGTCTGTTGTTCAATGGATAAAACACTTGGTCTTCTACTCGAGAGATCTGGATTCTTGCTAAACCCATAGGGGGTATACATCCCCAATTAGAGCCACTACTAGGACTAGAAAATTCTCACATTTTCACTAGCCTCCATCTACTTATCTTCTAGTCCCCATAGAAATTTGTTTCACATAAATATTGTGATCAATACAAATCAGTGAGATTTGTGAGACAAGATACATTCCACAGTCCCATAATTATGGTCTTTTGCATACAAATACTCCCTTGATCATAACATAGCAAAACACAAAAGTAATTGATATAGATACCTTTGAGTTCTTCCTCAAGCTTTATTTTTATTTTTCATTGCCATTTGTCATTTCATCATTTAGCTCCATTATCATTTCATGCCTAGCCAAAATATTGCAGAGTTGCTTCTCATTTCATGGATAATTTTTCCTTATTGGGGAGATCATACACATGTCTTCTCGATAAACATGTCACAAATCCTTCATTTGAATGTTTCCTACAATATCGAGGAGACAGGAGCTAGGTCACAATGATCAAAAGGCCTCAGAGATAACAAGAATGCATAATCGGGAGGATAGAGCCCATCATTCCACCGATGCAAGTCCATCGGCATGAGAAAAGTAGTCAAAGCAAATTTTTCAAGTCATGTCGAGCTCAAAAGTTACATTGATGAAGACTTCATCAACGAGAGCTACACATACTCTTACTAATAAGATTGATGGACTATTATATTGGGGATACATCTACTATTGGCTAAAAACCCTTGGATCTCACCGATCTTATGGGTCACACCGATGAAGGAAGTTTCAGGGAGAGTTTTTTCGATTCAGCCAAATGGACAAAGCGATGGAGGAAGCATATTAGAGAGACATGTATGATCGGACTAAAAATCTCAGTTCTCTCTAATGATGAAAGTCATACCGATGAAAATGATTTCGAGGAAAGTCTTGTCGACCCTTCCCAATCAATAAAGTAGTAAAAGGAAACACATCAGGGAGATCAAAACGCATCGACAAAGCAACTTATTTTCCTTGCGATGGGTCATGTCAGCCCGATGGTGATGAAGAATGACTTATATTCATCGGGGAGACACATTACTATCAGGAGAGAAAAATAAAGTCTCTCTGATGGAGCATGTCATGTCGATGAGCTAGAAGGGGAAGCATAGAGGTGTCATCGACAGGATATCCACCATCGAACATAAAAAAAATGTCCCAACGATGCATGTGGTCTTCTTGATGGAAAATAAGGGATACCTTTGTCAAAGCTATCTGCCATTGGCACTTGAAAATATTTCACCAAACATAGAGGCACATATCTTCATTGGCGAGAGAATTAATATCAGTGGAGATAAAATAAGTCTCCTCGATGCTTTAAGTCACCTCGATACTTGAATACATATGGTCATAATGTAAGAAAAAGATGTATACTATATTTTACCAAAGATAAAAAGAACAGATGAAAAGTATTCTTTTTGGAAAATAAAATACTTTCAAGAAATTAACGAAGTGGGTAATTATTTACCCAAGGAATACTTTTAATTACAAAGTAAAATATTTCCCACAAAGGGAGTTAAAAGGCGGGTAATTATTCTTACCCAAATTATATATTTAGTGGGTGAAAATGGATGTGAAGTTTCCAGCAAAAGAATTGTTGCGAAACAAAAACGAAGATTAAAATATTTAATTTGCCGAAGGAAATTAATTAAATATTTTTGTCGAAGAAGAAAAATACCGAAGAGATGCAGAAAATAGATATGAGGGGCCATAAACCTAAAATAATGTATATATGACAAATGAAATCAAAGGAGAAGGGGATGAGAATTAGGAGTTAGGTAGGGGATATACAAAAAATACTTTTAGAATGTTTATCATATAAACTTTACTGTACGGACCATGATGCATGCATAAATTTTGGTTGAAATCAATGGAAGATCTTTAATTCTATGGCTCAATATTGGTGTCAATTGTTTGTTAAATTCAAAAGCAATTATCTAGTTGTCTCCACATTGCCGCTTCTTTGTTATTTGAAATTGCATATATCCAAGTTGATATTTCAATTTCATCAACACATTTGTTGTTATTGTGTAGTCAAGTTAATTGGTTTCTGTCGAAGAATTAAAATCCTTTTAATTGATTACAGTAACTTGGGGGTAACAATTGGATCAATAAGAAGATTTAGGTAATTGATATGATTTTCGTACTATCTCCACATTGATGTTGTCGTGTTATTCAAATTAAGGGTATACTTTATTTTGTCAATACACATTTGTTGTCATTGTGTGGTTTTGTTAATTGGTTCCTTCAAGGAAGGATTAAAATCCTTTTAATAAATCACAACAACCTAGTAGGATCAATTGGATCAACAAGAAGAGTTTGTCAGTCACATTCTTTCATGTTTATACAATGTATAAACAAACTTTAGTGCCAAACAATTAGAATTGTAACCAATACCAACCACCTATTATAGAACATCTTTGACTCCACATACCCAATATATCACTGGTCCATCTTATTCATACGCCACTTATCCAATTTCACATTAAAAATTACCAATTGTCACATTAGAAGTAGATTAGTTATCAAGCCTCCATCTATCCCACACTCTTTTTCATTGTGGATAGATCCATCAATTCAACCAAGTCATACAATCCTCTAATCTGCTCCATTATAAAGGTTTACTTGCCTAGGTCTAGCAGAGCCTGAAGTGTAGGGAGTCATCAACCGAATAGGTTATCTCCATACATTGGTTTAGAAACATTGCAAGTCTGATCATAGAGCCTGACATCCTCTTAAGATTTGTAACCTACATTTTTGAGATCCAACAAGTGGGAGGGGGAGGGGGAGAGGGAGAGGGAGAGGGAGAGAGAGAAAGAGAGGGGGGGGGAAGTGAAAGTTTAAGAGAGAGGGAGTGGGAGAGAGAGAGAGGGGAGAGAGAGAGAGAGAGAGGGACTTAGCTAGTTAGGGTGGGAGGGATAGAGAGAGGGAGGGAGGGAGGGAGAGAGAGAGAGATAGAGAGAGAGTGGGGGAGTGGGAGAGAGAGAATTGAGAGAGAGACAAAGACAGAGAGACAAAGAGAAAGAGAGATTTATGCAGGTAGGGTGCCAAAGGGAGAGACTTGAGAGTGTGAGGGGGGTGAGAGGGAGATACTTGAGAGATAGGTAGTGAGAGGGAGTGCGAAAGAGAGGGAGTGGGAGAGATAAGGAGTGTGAGTGAGAGACTTGAGAGAGGGAGAGGGTGTGGGAGGGAGTGACTTGAGAGAGGGAGAGAAAGAGGTAGGTGGAGTGAGAGTGACATATCTAGGTAGGGTGAGAGGGATAGATAGAGAGAGGGGAGAGAGAGTTACCTAGGTAGGTTGCTAGAGGGAGAGACCTAAGATAGAGAGGGGGTGGGAGGGAGAGACCTGAGAGAGAGGGAGAGAGAGGGAGTGGGAGAGAGAGGGAGAGAGCAGGAGGGAGATAGAGATAGATAGATAGAGGGAGCGAGAGAGGGTGGTAGGGATTGATTGAACAAGAGGTACACAAAAAGAGGGAGAGGGTAGATAGATACAATTAGAGAGGGTAGGAGAGAGGGAGGGAGGGAGATGTGAGATGTATAGATAGAGAGTCCAAGCGATAGGGGTTGAGGGATTAGGGTGAAGGACCTATAGGGTTGATGGTTTCTAGGGTATTAGGGTTTAAGGGTTGAGGGTTGAAGGGTTCGGGTCAATGGTAGAGGGTATTGGGTTGAGGGTATAGGGTAGAAGGTTTAAGGGTTTAGGGTTTAGGGTAGAAGGTTTAAGGGTTTAGGGTCCAATGTAGAGGGTTGGGGGTTGAGAATAGAGGGTATAGGGTTTACGACCTGTAGGGTTGAGGGATTAGGGTATTGGGTTGAGGGTATAGGGTTGAGGGATTATAGTTTAGGGTACATATGGTTGAAGGATTGGGGTTGAGAGTCCAATGTATAGGGTAGAGGGTTTTGGGGTTGAGGGTTTAGGGTTTGAGGGTTGAGGATTGAGGGATTAAGGGTTGAGGGTTGAGAATTGAGGGTTGAAGGTTTAATGTATAGGGTAGAGGGTTTAAGGGATTAAGGGTTGAAGGTTGAGAATTGAGGGTTGAAGGTTTAATGTATAGGGTAGAGGGTAGAGGGTAGAGGGTAGAGGGTAGAGGGTAGAGGATTGAGGGTATAGGGTTGGGGGATTAGGGTCGAGGGTCCAATGTATAGGGTAGAGGGTATAGGGGTTGAGGGATTATGGTTTAAGGGTTGAGGGATTAAGGGTCAAGAGGGTTGAGGGATTAGGGTAGAGAGTTTACCAAGTGGGTTTAAGGGTTTAAGGGTTGAGGGATTAGGGTCGAGGGTAGAGGATTGAGGGTAGAGGGTTTAAGGGTTTAGAGTTTAAGGGTTGAGATTTTAGGGTTTAGGGTTTAGGGTTGAGTGTTTAAGGGTTTATAGGGTAGAGGGTAGAGTGTTTAAGGGTTGAGGGATTAGGGTTTAAGGGTAGAGGGATTAAGGGTCAAGAGGGTTGATAGGTTAGGGTAGAGATTTTACTAAGTGGGTCTAAGGGTTTAAGGGTTGAGGAATTAGGGTTGAGGGTAGAGGGTAGAGGATTGAGGGTATAGGGTAGTAGGTTTAAGGGTTTAAGAGTAGAGGGTTTAAGGGTTGAGGGTTTAAGGTTGAGGGTAGAGGATTGAGGGTATAGGGTTGGGGGATTAGGTTTAAGGGTCCAATGTAGAGGGTAGAGGGTAGAGGGTAGAGGGTAGAGGGGTTGAGAGATTAGGGTTTGAGGGTTAAGGGTTGAGGGTTGAGGAATTAAGGGTCAAGAGGGTTGAGGGATTAGGATAGAGAGTTTACTAAGAGGGTTTAAGGGTTGAGGGATTAGGGTTGAGGGTATAAAGTTGGGGGATTAGGGTTGAGGGTCCAATGTATAGGGTAGAGGGTATAGGGGTTGAGGGATTAAGGGTTAAGATGATTGAGGGATTAGGGTAGAGAGTTTACTAAGTGGGTTTAAGGGTTTAAGGGTTGAGGGATTAGGGTTGAGGGTAGAGAGTAGAGGATTGAGAGTAGAGGGTAAAAGGTTTACGGGTTTAGGATTTAGGGTTTAGGGTTGAGTGTTTAAGGTTTTATAAGGTATAGGGTAGAGGGTAGAGGGTTTAAGGGTTGAGGAGTTGTTGTGCCTATAACACACAAGCCCCATTCAGAATGAGGACCCTCTCTTTCCTTTTGGCTTATTGAGTCATTTTTGCTTCTACCTCATTTTGCGTGCCCCTCCATTTTGGTGTCCTTGACAATCAACACGTTCTCCAAAATCTCATTTTAGGTTGACCATATTTTTCCCCTCTAAAATTGGCTAAGTCTTAAGCCTTTTCGGGTTTTCTCTGTCAGTTTGCCTTTCTGGCGTTCGTGGGACCCTCCGGGCCCAGACCTTCGGGTTTCCCCTCTCGGGTTTCCCTTTCCAAGTTTCCCTTTTGGCTTTTCCATTACACACGGCTGACAGTCGGCGTCCTCCCAGCCTTTCGATTCTGGTGCTTTGATGGTCATCTGCATCACTTGTCAAAACTTGACGGCTGTGCCCTCGCGTCTTCCTGGCCTCTCGGGCCCGACCCTTTGGGATTCCCCTCTCGGGTCTCCTCGTGGTCTTTGTTGTTGTAGATGGCCATCAACATTCGTGCTCTTGAACCTCAGACCTCAATGTTCTCTTTGCCTTTTGATTTTACTTGGCAGATTTTCCAACAGCTTTCCTTCGATGTCCCTCTGACTCTTGAGCTCTGGTTCTCTTGCCGCCGTCCTGGAAATTTAAACTCACCTACCCCAACTGTCATCGTACCAACATTCATTAGGGTGTATTAATTTCACTTAGGGGCTATTTAAATGGTTTTGACCTGTCATTTTCGCATGTCAGGAAGAACTAAAGAGAACGATGTGACCCCAATGACCTCCGCCTCTGCACCCGGACTTTAGCTTCATCGTTCTTCCAGGATTCAACATTTTGCTTCTTCGGGCCCCCGAGGTAGGATCATCGTCCGACTGTCTTTTCATTTTTTCAAATCCGTAAGTCAAGACTAAAAACAAAGGGGGAAAAGGACTTGGAATATGATAGAATAGCACCTCAACTTACAAACCCACAAGTTTGAAAATTGAAAAACACCCCATAGGAGGTCCAAATTGAAAATCAGAATGATGTTGTCCCATCGCTGTTCTTCTGGGCAGGTGACCGCACCTCTCGGGCCGGAGCCTATCTCCGACTGTGACATAAACTCAACAAAAATCGCTTCGACGATGAAGCTCCTCCCAAGTTCCGTACCTCAGAGTTCCTTATTCATTTTTCTGTTTCACTCGGCCTTCCCCTAATTCCTCCTGGATCTCGAACCTCGGGCTTGCAAAATCTGTCTGAAACTTATAACAAAAAATCAAACTTCGGAGTTTCCTTCAGATCCCAGCCTTCGGAATTTCATCCTCAAGCCGTTGTCTCTGATTCACCGTTCCACACGGCTGCCATGGGACATCTTCTTGACTCCTGGGCCCCGATTGCCCTTTCGCTCTATGGGTTTTAAACAAAAAGGTAAAAGTCCAAACTTTGCTCGGACTCCAACCTCCGGACTTTTGTCCCTGGAGCTCCATCTTGCTTCTGCCATCCCAAATAGCCGATCCTGTCTGCCTTCCCGGACATCGGGCCTTGAACCTCGATTTGCCTCTGAAGTTTTGGCAAGCTGATGAACCCACCTCGAGTCTGATATGTTGGGAAGCCCATCTCACACTTCCGTCCATGCTTCGCCGTTTGACATGGCTATCCCTAAATAGCTTCCTGACCCCTATGGCCCGAACTCCAGAACCTGGCCCCCGAAATATCATTTTCCCAACGCTATTCCAAACAACCAACCCTTGACAACTTTCCTGTAGTTCAGGCTGAAATGCCTAAATGATGACTCAAATGGCCTCCAAATTGAAAACAGATTTTGACCCATGTGCTTAAAATTGACCTTCTCCCACATGAACCCTTTGTCAAGAAAATCCAAGACCAGGAGAAGTCATTTGGAACGCCTTGCCTATTTTTCCCTTCCAAACAATATTCTGCCAAGGGAAGTCCAGCCCCTGGGGCTCCGGTCACCTGTTTGCCTTCCAGTGTTATTATTATCAAGTGTTAGACTTTCCTTAAGTGGAAATTATGGATCTAACCTTGATTTGCAGGGGTTTGGTCGAGACTGCATCCTCATGTTTAATTTTGCTAACTCCCGTCTCTCTATGTAGGATTTATGGAATCTGGTGTAGAAGCCTCTGGGGAAGCCAAGGACAAAGGGAAAAGAACTGTCAAAACTCCTCGGGGCAAGGAGGACAAAGATCAAATGAAGTACCAATTCTAGGTAGTGCCATTGCATTCTAAAGTCACAATTAGTTGGAGGGATATGCTAGACACCAATATCGGGCATGTCAATATTGATGATTTCACACAAAGAGTCAGGATAGAGCCAAAGACTAATAATGCAAGATTGATTAGAAGTAGTGGACTAGCTAAGGCTACCAGTTTCCCTCCCACCTTGATTGCCCCCGAGCTGGTGATGGCTTGCTGGGAGGCGTACCAATTTGAAACAAGGACAATTATGGACAAAGATGGCAACATCTTGGCTGATATGTCCCCTCTCGGGATAACAAAAACCTTCCACATACCCATCTTTGAAAGCATGGAGACCCTAACTATTCAGAAGTGCAAGGCATTGTGGGATGAGGATCCTTTAAAGTGCAAAAAGCTGATCAACCTGTATTGGTTGAAGGAGAGGTTGGAATAGGTCCTTGAGTGAGTAACTCCGGATATTGAATGGACCAAGGAGGCCCGAGGGGACTATTTTTGATACCTGAGGTTGATGATGGGCTATGAGGTTCCCGCTATCAAGATCAATCTAGAAATCATAAAACCTCACTTCCGAAAGAGGATGAAGGATGGGATGTCAGCCGAGGTTACCGCTGATTTTATAACCTTTGCTGCCCAAGCTTTCACCCAGACCAAGCTATTCAGAGACCATGTTGCCAAGTATGAGGAGGACTGGGAAAAGCTTGTTAACAATTCCAGGGAATGGAGCTACTAGGTGTTGAGATCCGACATCATTGAGGTCGACAAGTTCCAGTTGGTGGTCTTGAAATTCATAGAGTATGTAGCTTTGAAGAAGTAGGAGGGCAACCCTGTTATTAATGCAGAATTCCTAAAGGAATAGCTATGGAAAAGAGAAATGAATAAGAGGATGAAAATGCTATAGTGCTGCCACTCGAAGACAAAATAGGGATATGGACAAAGTGTATTTTAAAAATGTAATATATTTGTGGGTAGGTGAAACCCTGGTGTAAGGAGAATCTTGGCCACACAATGAGATTAAATCTTGGCCACTCATTTTGCTTTTTGAGAACTATAAATAGGGGTCTCATCCTCTCATTTTAAGAGAGTTGAGTTGTTGTAAAGACATGCTACATAAATTTCAATAGAAATGCATTGACCTTGGTGCATTTATGGATTTCTTCTCATGTTTCATGATTCTTCTCTCATAAGTTAAGCTTTTAGTTTGATTTACTTTGTTGTTCTAGTTTCATTTTAGCTATCCTTGGTAGATTTAGTAATGTTGTCCTTGGTTGTGAAGATTCTTGCTATGTGTATGCTTTTCTTGTCCATACTTTTAGTCATTTGCTGCTGGTAGATGATTGTGCAAAGCTAGTCTGGACTCTGATTTTATAGCTACTCTTTAAACTTTATCTTTATTCACATTATATGACGAATGAATGATGAAATATCTGCAGTTCTTAGAAGATAGCATAGATTTCATGGCATTGTGAAATTTTTTATTAAGTGAAATTCTATTTTAAGAAAATTGTCCACAACAGGAACCTCCATGATCACTATTCATCAGTAGTTGCAGGTCCAGGAACTCTCTCTCTCCCTTGCCCTTTTTCCTTTTTTTAAGAAGTGACCTATGCTAAGGTTCATTTCACATTGTAAATACATAACTTAAGACTGAAATAGAGTCCCAGACTGCTGTTTGAACCTGCAACAAAAGTGTAGTAATTTCCTATCTTAAGAACTCTATTTGTAGATCCAATTCTCCTCTAGCTTTGTCCATGTAAGGTCGCCTTGTGATTCCAAAATATCACATGAAACAATTGAGATATTCCAAGCATTGTCAAGACCTGACATTAGAGACCTTGGGATAGTGTTCTGCAATCTGATTGTGGAAGATTTTCTTTCAAGAGAGGTGATGCACCTATGCATTACCTATGTTTAGAAGTGCATAAAAAACACA
This sequence comes from Sequoiadendron giganteum, assembly GCA_007115665.2. NCBI lineage: Eukaryota > Viridiplantae > Streptophyta > Pinopsida > Cupressales > Cupressaceae > Sequoiadendron > Sequoiadendron giganteum. The sequence goes on from CM021102.1 coordinate 777,628,099, forward strand.
TCAACAGGATTGAGAGTATAGAGTTGGTGGATTAGGGTTGAGGGTCCAATGTATATGGTAGAGTGTATAGGGGTTGAGGGATTAGGGTTTAAGGGTTGAGGGATTAAGGGTCAAGAGGGTTGAGGGATTAGGTTAGAGATTTTACTAAGTGAGGTGAAGGGTTTAAAGGTTGAGGAATTAGAGTTGAGGGTAGAGGGTAGAGGATTGAGGGTAGAGGGTTTAAGGGTTTAGGGTTTGAGGGTTGAGGGTTTAAGGTTGAGGTTAGAGGATTGAGGGTATAGGGTTGGGGATTAGGGTTGAGGGTCCAATGTATAGGGTAGAGGGTATAGGGGTTGAGGGATTAGGGTTTAAGGGTTGAGGGTTGAGGAATTAAGGGTTAAGAGGGTTGAGGGATTAGGGTTTAAGGGTTGAGGGTTGAGGGTTGAGGAATTAGGGTAGAGAGTTTACTAAGTGTGTTTAAGGGTTGAGGAATTAGGGTTGAGGGTAGAGGGTAGAGGGTTTAAGGGTTTAAGGGTTGAGGGTTGAGGGTTGAGGGTTGAGGGTTGAGGGTTTAGGGTTTAGGGTTGAGTGTTTAAGGGTTTATAGGGTAGAGGGTAGAGGGTAGATTGTTTAAAGTTGAGGGTAGAAGATTGAGGGTATAGGGTTGGGGGATTAGGGTTGAGCGTCTGATGTATAGGGTAGAGGGTAAAGGGGTTGAGGGATTAGGGTTTAAGGGTTGAGGGATTAAGGGTCAAGAGGCTTGAGGGATTAGGGTAGAGAGTTTACTAAGTGGGTTTAAGGGTTGAGGGTATAGGGTATAAGATTGAGGGTAGAGGGTTTAAGGGTTTAGGGTTTAGGGTTGAGTGTTTAAGGGTTTATAGGGTAGACGATAGAAGGTAGAGGGTAGAGGGTAGAGGCTTTAAGGGTTGAGGGTTTAAGGTTGAGGGTATAGGGTTGGGGGATTAGGGTTGAGGGTCCAATGTATAGGGTAGAGGGTATAGGGGTTGAGGGTTGAGGGTTGAGGGTTGAGGGTTGAGGGATTAAGGGTCAAGAGGGTTGAGGGATTACTGTAGAGAGTTTACTAAGTGGGTTTAAGGGTCGAGGGATTAGGGTTGAGGGTAGAGGGTAGAGGATTGAGGGTAGAGGGTTGAAGGGTTTAGGGTTGAAGGGTTGAGGGTTGAGGGTTGAGGGTTTAGGGTTTAGGGTTGAGTGTTTAAGGGTTTATAGGGTAGAAGGTAGAGGGTTTAAGGGTTGAAGGTTTAAGGTTGAGGGTAGAGGATTGAGGGTATAAGGTTGGGGGATTAGGGTTGAGGTTCCAATGTCTAGGGTAGAGGGTTGAGGGTTGAGGGTTGAGCGTTGAGGGTCAAGAGGGTTTAGGGATTAGTGTAGAGAGTTTACTAAGTGGGTTTAAGGGTTTAAAGGTTGAGGGATTAGGGTTGAGGGTAGAGGGTAGAGGGTTTAAGGGTTTAGGGTTTAAGGGTTGAGGGTTTAGGGTTGAGAATTTAAGGGTTTATAGGGTAGAGGATAGAGGTTAGAGGGTTTAAGGGTTGAGGGTTGAAGGTTGAGGGTAGAGGATTGAGGGTATAGGGTTGGCGAATTAGGGTTGAGGGTCCAATGTATAAGGTAGAGGGTATAGGGGTTGAGGGATTAGGGTTTAAGGGTTTAAGGGTTGAGGGTTGAGGGTTGAGGGATTAAGGGTCAAGAGGGTTGAGGGATTAGTGTAGAGATTTTACTAAATGGGTTTAAGGGTTTAAGGGTTGAGGGATTAGGGTTGAGGGTAGAGGTTAGAGGATTGAGGGTA
>CM021102.1:777629898-777752094 GCA_007115665.2 Sequoiadendron giganteum
TGAGAGAGAGAGATAGAGGGTAGAGGATAGAGGGGAGAGAGATATAATTAGGGCTTAAGGGTTGAGGGTAGAGGATAGAGGGGAGAGAGATAGAATTAGGGCTTAAGAATTGAGGGTAGAGGATAAAGGGTATAAGGGTTAAGGGTAGAGGGTAGAGGGGAGAGAGACAAAAGGAGTGAGTGAATGAGAGAGAGAGTTGAGAGAGGGAGAGTGGGTAGGAGGGAGAGACTTGAGAGAGAGAGAGACAGAGGGAGTGGGAGAGAGATAGAGGGTAGAGGATATATTAGAGAGAGATAGAATTAGGGCTTAAGGGTTGAGGGTAGAGGATAAAGGGTATTAGGGTTAAGGGTAGAGGGTAGAGGGGAGAGAGATAGAAGGAATGAGTGAATGAGAGAGAGAGTTGAGAGAGGGAGAGACTTGAGAGAGAGAGAGAGACAAAGGGAGTGAGAGAGATATAGAGGGGAGAGAGATAGAATTAGAGTATAGAGGGTATAGACAAAGAGAGAGAAAATAAATCTATAAAAAAACCAACTTTCTCATAATGTGAGCACATTTTGAAGAAGTAGAGATGTGACCATTTTTAGCAAGAAATAACGTGCTCGTGTTATAACGTGAGCATGTTATAACACAAGCACATTTTGGCTTGCTCTAAAAATGGTAAGAAAACTCAATATACCTGTGATCTCAAGGCCCACATTCTACATATTCTCCTGGTTCTATGCATGCTCTGATAAAAAGTAGATTTTTGATGATGTTGTGAAGTGTGCATGCATGTTTTTCACATTCCACCACCTTTTTCATGATCTTTCCACCACCTTTGCATGAAATAGCAGAATTTTCACATTGAAAGGCATACAATATCAATTTAAGTTTGAATTCCATTCAAAAGTGATATACAATTGAAGTTTGGAGGGGAACAAGCTTTTGAAAAAGTCAAATTATTGAAGAGTTTGAAGAAAGAAGAAAATAATATCGGAAGAAAAATAATTCCGTTAAAATAATATTGACAAAAGAGGTTCTTCATGATATTCATGAATACTGAATATTATTCAGTGTCAGCAATTTGGCTGACAAAAAAAAACTATTGAATTTATTAAAAAAAAGAAACAAATTCTTTATTTTTTATTATTTTAGTTATGTTAAATTTATTTTATTTAAACATAATGAAATTTTATTCCTCTTTTAGAAATGTAATAATTAATAACTATCCACTACAAAAAATAGGAGTCTAGTTTGAAACATAATGAAATTTTATTCCTCTTTTAGAAATGTAATAATTAATAACTATCCACTACAAAAAATAGGAGTCTGGTTCAAATGGGTACCAATTTTTTTTTTGTCATTCTTGAGGGTGTAGTTAGCACAACATATCCTAATGGTATGTTTACAGTCTACTTAGATAACAATATGTTGGTTTTAATGGTTGTATCAGGTAAAATGAGATATCGAACGATACAAATAGTACCGAGAGATAGAGTGAGAGTTGAATTACCTCTTTATGATTTAAGCAAAGGACGTTTAATATATAGATATCCTGTCAAACGAAATGACGATGTTAACTGTCTACCTGCTCCCGATGGATTTTGAGGCCCATTAAATCTATAAAAAAGAACAAGATTTTAGCATTAAATAAAGGACCACAAATACGATAATCCATGCTTCTATTCGCAAAATTTGCGAAAAGTGCCACCTAATTCGTAGACGGAAACGCCTTATTGTAATTTGTTACAATCCGAGGCATAAACAAAAATAGGGATAATTTCTATTACTATTCTATATCAAGATATGAATTCTAAAAGAAATTTTGGTAGCCAATTTTAATTATATTATAAATATATATATATATATATATAGTATATTTTTTTATTAATTTAAATATAAAAATTGATCAAAAATTATAAGAAGATTTGTGTTGTGTCAAAAAATACAAAAAAAATTATGTCAAAAAGTAGAAGAAAATATGTGCCACGTAGAGCTACAAGATTATTTTTGCCACATAAAACTAAACATCGAATACTGAAAGGAGTTATTTATGTTCGAGCAAGTTTTCACAATACCATTGTTACTATCATAGATACACAGGAGCAAGCAGTTTCTTGGTCTTTTGCCGGTGCTTGTGGATTTAAAGGTACAAAAAGACATTCACCATTTGCTACTCAGACTGCAATAGCCAAGAAAGACCATAAACAAGAATGGAAGAACTTATTCCACCCATAAGTAAATATTTCATAATAGCCTTATTAGACCATACATCTCTTTTGGTATATCCAGATATTAGGTAAGAACATAGACTTAAACATTCTAAAGCTATGAAGATAGTTGCTAAATCATTAGCACCACATAAAAACATTCCTCCTAGAGTAGTTGTTAATATGAATAAAAAACACTCTGTTACAACCATTTTTGTACATTGAATGTATTCCACGGATAGAGGAATACATAAAGTGGAACATAATAAAATGAGAAACCAAAATATTTTATTAAAATTGTTTGTTTGGAAATTACCAAAAAAACTGATCGTAGGTTCTTCTCTGCATTGAAATAACAGAACCGCTATACTTAGCTCTAAACTTGTTAAAGAGATGAAATAGAACCAAGTTGTGTTTTTCTGATAAGAAACAAAATCAATAACTAGAAGAAGAAATAGGCCGATAATCAAGATACATTCTGGAAAAATGGAACTTCCATAGAAGAGAAGCAAATGAAATTCTTTCATAAAAATGATTTAAAGGTATTAATTGAAAACAAAATTTTCATTTTGGCCGGATCATGATTAGTAACTTCAATTAATTTTCAAAAAACATTTTCTTCTGATACATTTTATTTCAATACATAGAAAAATAATATTGAATTAGAAAATGTACTCTTCCTCTCTACTCCTGTGTGGCTAAAGTCTACATCTAAATATATATTTTCTTGGGAAACGATTGAAAATATTTTTTTAAAAAGAAAAAATAGTGATAATATTTATGAAGTTATTTTTCCAAATTTCTTTTAATGATTGATGTTGTTTCTCTGCTATGGGAGATGTATTATTTGTACATTCTCGTAGCTTTGGAACAAATAAGAATATATTAATTTTTATCGTTCATTTCGAAGCATCAAGATTTGAACCCATGGCCTCCACCACCCCAAGATGGCACGCTACCAAACTGCGCCATACTCTGTTATAATGACCAACATCGCGTTTCTCTATTTAATGTCAATTTGGACATTGAATAGAGAAAATACTCTTCTCTCAATATTAGCATTGACAATCTTGGGAAGATAGTCTAATATAGTGACTAAACAATACTAAAATGCTAAGCCGCCATGGTGAAATTGGTAGACACGCTGCTCTTAGGAAGCAGTGCTAGAGCATCTCGGTTTGAATCCGAGTGGAGGCATTCTTGTTAATAAGATACTATGGGTTCAATCCCTTCCATATAAATTACTTATATCTATATCTATTACTTATGGAGTGCCTATATAGTCAATTACTATCATTGTTCGATCTATGTCAATATGATCGATGACATATCAATTGATTTTATCTTTCTCTTACGAATCCTATTTAAAATAAAATGAATAAATGGGTTTATTATGATATTTATAACTCTCGAACATATATCGGCTCATGTCTCTTTTTCTCTTACTTTTGTTGTCACTCTCATTTATTGGGGAACCTTAGTTTATAAAAGTCAAGAACTAAGTAATTTGGGAGGAAAGGGCATGATATTTACATGTATTTGTATAACAGGAGTATTAGTTACTCATTCTCTCTATTCGGGACATTTACCATTAAGTAATTTGTACAAATCATTCATGTTCCTTTCATGGACTTCCTCCATGATTCATATATCTATAGAAGCACGGGGCTAGGATGTTTGGCGATTAGGTGCAATCACCGCACCAAGTGCCATGTTAACTCATGCTTTTGCTACTTTAGGTCTTTCAGATAAAATGCAACAATCTGCAATGTTAGTACCCTTTTTACAATCTCATTGGTTAATGATGCATGTAAGTATGATATTGCTAAGTTATGCAACTCTTTTATGTGGATCCCTATCATTGATAGCTTTTTTGGTCATTACGTCCCAAATAAATCAAAAGATTCTTCTTAATGTGAAGAATTCCTTTTTATTCAATAAAAATCGGTATTCACACGACCAAGAAAAAAAGGAATTGAAAAATTATTTTTGCTTTCCATTTATAAATTATCGGAAATGGGTATTTACTCACCAATTAGACCAATTGAGTTATCATGCCATTGGTCTAGGATTTTCTCTTTTAACTATAGGTATACTTTCTGGGGTAGTATGGGCCAACGAAGCATGGGGATCTTACTGGAGCTGTGATCCAAAAGAGACTTGGGCACTAATCACTTAGATTATATTTGCAATTTATCTACATATCGGAATAAACAGGGGTTGGAAAGGAGAAAAATTGGCAATTGTTGCTTCTCTAGGATTTATTCTAGTTTGGACCTGCTACTTAAATGATTGAAAATGTACTAACTTGTAGAGTAAATAAATTTTTGTCAATAATATCAAACTTGAAGAGTTTGATAGAGGCTGAAGAAAGAAGAAGCAAAAGATACATAATTGGGTAGAACTCCTCCATTTCAAACTCTGGTTTTTTAGGTATGTGAAGTCTTTACACATTTTCTTTCATTCTATTATGGCTTGGTTTCATTTTTGTTATTTTACATATTCCATGTTGATCATTGTTTGTTTGTCATTATAACCTTAGGTTGTCAATGCACATGTTAAATTACACAATTCTATACACTTGCCAATTGCATTTTTAAACCACATCTCTTTGAGGCATTTTATTATTAAACAATTGACTTACCTTGTGTATGCTTCCACATTTTGTATACACACATATATGACATAAGTTTTAAGGAAGTAAAAAAAAATCATCTCTCAATCCTTTATTATGGATGTAAATACCACTCTCCAAAGCTTTATGATGCAGAGAATCTACACAATTCAACAAACTTCAAGGGTAATTCTGACCCTAATCCCAAAATGAGAAGATAAATAAAAAATTCAACCAAGATTCACTTAAAATTTCAACCAAAATCCACAACTTTGTAACTTGTTTCACTTTGCTAAAAGGCACCAAATTACCAAATTAGGTTACCAACTCACCACAGACCCTAAAAACACCTTGAACATCATTATCTTGACTAGTTCAAAACAAAAACACCATTGGAAAACTCTGAATCACTCAACTCATCAAAAATTCTTACCAAGACACCAATTTGTACCTTGTTTCCACATTGCTATAAAGCACTAAAACAAAAAATCTTGACTCCAAACCTTTACTAGGCCCAAATTCTTCTTAACCATCATTATCTTAATAGGAACAAAGCAACATCATCTTTTCATAACACAATATCATAAGTTTCACAACTTATTGCACTCAGTTTGTATATGTTTGCACATGGTAACCAAACCGCCTACAAGCCTTTACCACTGTCATTTCACCAAACCCTAACCCATAGGCACCATTTATTGCAAGGAAATTGATGCAAAGGATGAATGGATACATAATTTTTTTGACAATAATTAAAGACTAGGGCTTGATTGACTCCCTAACACAGTCACAAAGTCTCATCAAAGGAATAGGCTTCCAAGGTCTCCAATCCACACCAAGGGTTTAAGGTATTTGCATGAATCTTATAAGGCATCTAACAAGATTAAGATAATAAACCATACACAACTTGACCACTCAAACTATTAGGAAACACAATTTTGTAGCAACACTACTCTGGACTACCTACAAGCTAGTAGTCCTTCCACAGGGGACTACCACTCAAATATTTTGACTCAGTTCACCAATCAAGACTATAAAAACCTTTTTGGATACCCTTTTCCAAGATCTAAAACATATGTCAAAATCACTATAGACTTTTGGAAGAAACAACACAGACTAGCACTGCTCCACTAAGACAAGGCCATTTAGGCCACTTTACCAAAGAGACACCCTTCAAATATTTTTACCCATCACTAATTTAAATTCCAATACACTAGGCCAACTACCCAAATACCATTCTCACAATATTGGGTGGAGGTACAAAGATTTTACTCACCAAATGCTCAGAACTCAACTTTAAAGCCAAATAGGCTTGCAACCAAGGAGGGTTTATTGAAACTCGGGCTTCCAAAACACCCCACACTCTACCAAAACTTGGAACACATTATAAATAGCATGCACATACTTTAAAAACCAACTCCCAACCTTAACCATGGTTATTTCATCATACTCTTATTTGAAACCTCCATTTTGGGTCAAAACTCATAAGGAAACATCTAGGACAACAACTCAAAATTACTCCAATCATCTCCCCAAATATTGAATCCTTCTTAAACATTGAAAACTACCCGATATCCTTCTTTCCACTTATTTTCAAGCAAAACCACCAAAGACAATAAAAATAAATGAATTTTTAGTGTCTCAAAACCCCAAAATAGGGTTTCAGACCCGTCTACACTAAAATGTCCATAAAACTCACAAATCTTAACAAAATTCAATCAAACAAGATGATAATTGCTGTTACCTCATGCATTTAACATTTAAAATAATTTTCAGATCATAAACCACTTGTACGGGGCTGTACAGTGGTCTGAAACTCAGAATTACCAGTAAAATACAAAATTTTCAACATAAAACAAAGTTTCTTCTTGATTTTCTTCTTGTGTTTCACCTTCGTCTGTTCTACCAACACACACACACAATATAGAACACTAAAAAATGATTACAAAAGATCTTAAAAATGTGTTTACAAAAGCTTTCTTGACTGCCCCCTCAATTATTAAGACTTTACAACTTCATGACTCTTCAACTTCCTAATTTTTTCAATTTTACAATTTTGCAATTTTGCATTTTTGCATTGTTGACAACTATTACAAGATTTTGAACTTTTCAATACTTTGACCATAAAACCACCTAGTGACCTAATCAACTAATTCAAATACATTTAAATGACCTTTTTACATGCTTTATATGAGTGGAGATTTCAAATTTTACAAAATTGCCTTATAGAGGCATAAAATGCACAAGGTGCTCCTACACCACTTTCATTGAGGTATTTTGTCAAATAGTTATACCAAGCAACTTATTTCCTTTTCTATGCTACCAAATTTTCCATACACGTCACTAAAAAATTGGAATATACTCCTCCCACATTGATAGATATTTGAAACTATTTTTGGTTTTCATCTGTATTTCTAAATTTACCTTATCACTAAATCTACCTGATCACTTATGTTGTGATATATTTTAAATGTTTCCTTGATTAGTCTACCTACAAGGGATTATAACCCTTCTCTCCATTGTTTCAAGAATCTTTATTCAAGAATAAGTTAGTAACATGGGGGAAGGTGCAAACTATCTTGCAATCATGGCTCAAAATGGAAGCATGGACAAAGCATTTGAATTGTTTGAAAATAATGTTTTCATGTAAATGTATGTAAAATGTGGTAGCATTGACAAGCTAGTGAGCTTGGCAAGATAGTGAGCTCACTCACTAGCTTGCCAATGCAGTAGGGTTGAGAAGGTAGGGGCAGCGTATGCCTCATAGAAATGGGGTCCCACAGTGATGTATATCACCATGAGACCCCATTTCTATGAGGCATACAATGCCCCTACCTTCTCAACTGATGCAATACAAGGTCCAAAACATTCAGCCAATCAAAATTTAAGTCTTCAGAGACAACTTTGCAACCTTTAAAAACTTATCTAAAACATTCTTCACAAATTCACCCAATTTCACTTGTATGTCTGTTGACCTAGTTTCTTGACCAAATCTACCCTAACCTGTACTCATTGAACCCACTAACCAAATAAATTTTAAGATATCCTTTAAGGCATACACAAACATATCTCAACACTTCATATAACTCTTTTGGAAGAAATCTCTCAAATTCATGCTTCTACATTGTCCCAACTAGGCTAAATAGGCCAATTTAACAAAGCATCACCTCTCTAAAAAAATTATGAACTAAAAATTCTTGTGGAAAGTCATTAACCAGCCTCTAAAACCACCAAATCTACAACCTTTAGCCAAGGAACCGCTCATAGAGTGCACTTTTCACAAAACCTTCATTTTTAGCAAAATTAGGGAGGGTTTATTGAAATCCCTATTCCCACGCCCTATCTTAGCTTCCAAAGCATAAAAAATGCTCCAAATGACCTACACAAGCTTAAAAAACCTTAAAATTTTCTACCCCAAGTGTTTACTACACTTTCCTTCTCATAACCACCAATTTTCACTCAAATGCATAATATTGTTAACTAGGGCATCATGCCCAAACACTCAACTTCGCCTCCCCTACTCTTCCAAAGATTCAAAAACCTTGTAAAATGTCTGAACACACTTTGTGAACTAATCTCCAACCTTCTTGGGTGCAATTAAAATGAATTTCAACTTGGAGCCATTACTTTCATAAGAAAAACTCAAAAAATTCAGTGGGGGCAACAATCAAAACCTCACCAAATCTTATTCCCTGCTCAAAATCCTACATCTACATCTAATATATTTTTAGACACCCTTTATGTCCTTAAACAACATACCAAAAAAACTCATACAACTCTTTAGGAACAAAACCCTCAAACAAGTGCTCATACGTTGTCCTAGACCTTGAATTAGGTCACTTTTACAAAGGAACACCCCTTTAAAGTTACTGCCCACCCAAAATTCCTTTGGAAAATCATGTACCAGGTTGTAAAACCTCAATATCCACCATTTTTAATCAGAGGAAGACCCACTAACTCACCCAGCCATGAAACCCTCAATTTGGCTTGTTTTAGGCAGGGTTTATTAGAAATATGCCTTCCCAAACTGTTTTCAATCTAACAAAACTTCAAATACTTTGGAAATTGTCTGCACAAACTTAATTAACCTTCAAAAGTTTATGCCCCCAAGAGTTTCACCTATCACCACCCTCTAATCACCAAATTTGATCAAAAAATAAAGGAATGCCATCTAGGGCATCACACAAAACCACTTTTAAGGCCTCCCCGACTCGTAAATATCATTCAAACATCTATTCCTACCATTTTGGACTCATTCCACTGAGTGGTAGCATTGATAATAGGTGGAATGAGTCGATTTCTCATTTTAGGCAACCACAACCCTTCAAAACAAGGTTTCAAACCTTATTCATGACAAAAACGACATAACATACCTAATGACCTATCACAAAACCAAAATTGCAACTTAGCTAGGCGCCCCTGCACCACATGGCTTCTCCATGCTTCCATTTTCAACGTATCTTGCAATCATGGCATGCCACATTACCACATTTCTTTAAGACATTCCATCAAAACAATTCATGCACAACCTTTGTCTATGCTAGAAATACTCTTCTAGAGGATGATTTCAAGTATTTTTTTTGAAGCCTTGAATGAAATATATTTCATTTATTTGATTGGATACATTTTTTAGGAACTAATATTTATCTCATTACCATGCTACAGGTAAAATTATCTGCTATGCTGAAGAAACGAAGAAGGAATAAACTAACAGATGAAGAGTATGAAACCTTCAAAGCAAAGGAAAGAGAATGGGTGGCAACATATCATGAAAAGAAGAAATTGGATACGATTGATGAAAACAAGCCAACAGAAGAGGAACCTCAACCATAAAAAAGAGAACAATCTTTGGCAACACAAAAGGAATGAATGCGAAAGCATCGTGCTAAGATAGATTCAGATACCGTAGTTGGAGACACACCCTCTATGACAAGTGAATACGAAGGGACACCATTAAGCACAAGCGAATATGGAGGGACACCATCTACTGCAAGTGAATAAGGAGGGACACCATCTATTACAAGTGAATATGGTTGGACACCATCCAAAACATCTCAAGTCAAGAGAGTACACCATCACTCGGATTTGATGAAGAAGGTATGCCATCATCCCCATGTTAACCTCAAGGTATGTCTTCTAATCCACCCATGAACAAAGGTATGCAATCTAGCCCACCTCAATTAAATATTGATGAAATGTGTAATGTTGAGGAGTATGTACCTAGGATAACACCACCTAGAATTTTGCGTAGAAAGCCAAAGTATTTGATTAATATTGATGAGGATATTTTGCAACACATGGGAGGTAAGATTTCATCACACACTTGTAGAAGATATGCTGATAAGATTTGGAAATCATTCTTTGAAAGGATAAATGAGATCACAAGATTTTAACTATTTGTTGAAATGATGCGGGGTATAAAGTATAGAAACATCATGAAGATTCTTGGGTTGAGAACATTGAATGCATCAAGTGAAAACACTATTGTGAAGAATCTAATGGATGCTTATGAGAGTGTGGGTAAGACCTCATGCTCAAAGGATAGTAATTTCACCCAATGTGTCATTACATTGACTTTGGTAAGTAGTCAAACAAAGAGAGATCATCTCACTAGAAAGATGAGTGAACAAATGAGAATTAGTAGAAAAAATTTATCAAGAGCCCTTCAAAGGCAGGAAATAGTTGAGGGCACTGATTCAAATGAATTATGGGCATTCTCGGGGAGACTACCACAAAAAGATAAAAAATTTGTTGAAGCATTGGGAAAATTAATTGAAGAGTATTGGAAGAATAACACAAGGCCATCTCTGAATCAAAGGGATGTGGTAAGAAAGAGAATCGGTAGTCAGAACCATGAGCCACATCCAAAGCATTTTTGGATGACTCAAACCCAATTTTTTCGTAAATTTCAACAGGATTATCCTCCAATTAGTATTTCTCAAAGATATTTTGAAATGCTTAAACCTTTTTATGTCAAGATAAATCACACACACATTACTTGTTGTAGACTACATATTGAATTCTCTAACCATTATGATGTTTATTGTTCTATATGTTTAGATTTGCATACTAACGATGTTTTGCAGGATTGTGGCTTAGAAGCCCCACCAACATCATCAAGAGAGTTCTTATCAAAAAATTATGTGAAATTGAGGATGGCCAAATATTCTATAGGACAACATGCTTGGATGGTTCATGCAAGCGTTGCGGTGGCTTGTAGCGTATGACAGTATGTAAACATATGGAAAGCACAAATGAGGTGGGACAAAAACTAGTAGAGTTTGACAAGTATAAAATAGTGGCATACATCACAAAATATGGGTCTCAAGAAAAGAGGTGTGATTTGGTTATTGAGAAGATTCCAGTGTATCAGTTTATATCCATGTTTCATGACAATATAGTGCCTAAGTATGCAAGGAATACCCATAGAGCCTGATGGCTGGGCACACAATTCAAGCTATGCAAGGACACCTTTCCAGTTGGTAGCATAGTATCAGTGGTTGAATTTGCAGAGAACTACACTCTATAGCCATAACATGAGGTACAGTAACAGTATTACAACTCCACACAGGTTTTGATATTTATGCACATAGCATTCATTCATGCAGCTAATAGTACAAAGGACCAAAGGAAGGTATTGAGGGAGTATCACTTCTATATTAGTGATGATGCACACATTCTCCAGAGTTTGTGCATGGATGCTTCTAGATGTTCTACAGTGATTTGGCTCAGAGGGGCATAGCATATAGTCGACATATAATATGGTTGGATAGCTGTGCAACACAGCTCGAGAACTCACGCATGTTCTACTGGTTGAGTAGGATGCATGTCATTATAGGTGTTCAACATATGTGGAACTTTTGTGAGGCTGGACATGGAAAGGGGGAGCATGATGGTGTAGGAGCATGCGTGAAAAGAGCATTAGCACAAGAAGAGTTAAATTATAAAGATAATGCAAATTTGACAGATGCAAGATCAATCGTTGAGTGGTGCAATGCTTGGATGGGTCTAGGTAATGAAGGTACATCTTCAAGTCGTATATTTTTTTGGTTGATGGATGATACTAACATTGCACCATATGAGGAATGTTGCACACTAACAGGATCGAGTGAGCTACAATATTTCCTTAGCTCAAATGCAGGTTCATGGAGTATCAATACACAAAAGATGGCATGCTTTTTTTCATGTACAATGCAAGCCTAAAATGATTGTGAGTCAAGGGAGTGGGTTGACAGATGGTTGACAAGTTATCTTAGCCCACTTCACATGTATCGCCCTCTGACGACATTAGAACTAACACATATGGAATCACTAGTCGACTTTGACCACGTATCAGATCTAGTTCAACCAGGTAATATATCTACTTGCTTAGTTTTTGAAATTCCTATTGTTATCTTACTTTGACTTGTATTCATAATGTTGACTAATTTCAAGAGATTTGCTGCACATATCAATGCATGGCATGTTTATGCAGTTATCAGTTATTGAGGATGAAGACAATGAAGAGGGAACAAACTATTACTTGTGACATTGTGTTGAGGCCAAAAATAAATTGGAGGCCCCAGTTAGAGATGGAGAAAACATCAAATACCCTATAGGCTCAGTTGTTATTGGAACATGGCTTAGAAGGTACCCACATAAGAGTGTTAAACATTGGCTATTTCAGGACTTTGACACGCATCGTAAGATTCTTCATTACTTGAACCTTGTCATGGCATCAAATGTTCGTTTGACCAAATATGGGGGTAAACCTTTGAACAAGGCCTTGTAGAAGGTTTGTGCATTTGACCATGAGGCAATACTTGACACAATAAAGAGTAGAGAAAACCTGGATGGTTCGTTGGATTAATTTATAAGTATGCACAATGGTTCTTATTAATTTATACTTGTATGCACATTAATTTGTTTGATGCCAATGCTATCATCTTCTTTTACTTGCCTATGTGTTCATAACCTACTAAAAATTGATTGGTGTCCCCTTGCAGAAAATGCAAATTTATCAGCGATCCAAGAGAATCTTAGCCAGAAAAATAATGCAACATCTTTATTTTGATGATTCTGACAAATCTCAATTATGATTTTAAGACATTATAAAAGTGTTTGTGAAGCTTGGTGAGGGAATTTAAAGTTATTCATTTGAAGTTAACCTTATCATGAGCACCTATGATGTAGACATTATAAGAGAATCTCGAATTTTAAGTTATTCTATTCATGAGAGGTGTTGTGTGCAATAGGTATCTTGGAACTCCCAGTGAAGATGTATGACCAGGAGTGACTAAGTTGAGAGAATGGCATGCCTCTCCTCAATGGAAGCATCAAAATTTATGCCTTGTTGTTCCTGAGTTGGAACCAAATGGTGTGGATTTGTTGTCTATAAGTGGCTTCCATCTATTTTCATTTCCATGTTGGATGCTCTTTCTTTTTCTTCTTTTCCTTTGCGTATTTGTAAGTAAACTAGTAAAAATTGATTGGTCTCTCCTTGCAAAAAATGCTGATTTATGAGCCATCGAAGAGAATCTCAGCCAAAAAAGAAATGCAACATCCTTATTTTGATGATCTTGACAAATCTCAATTCTGATTTGAAACCATTTTAAAAGAGGGCGTGAAGCTTAGCGAAGGAATCTCAAGTTACTCATTTGAAGTTAACCTCATCATGAGCACCTATGATGTAGAAATTATAAGAGAATCTTGAATGTATGAGTGAAATTGTAAAATATATGTGAGGACAGAGTACCTAAGGAATTGTAATGAGATTTACTTGTAATGAGATTTGCTCAAATATTGAAATTTGGTGCAAGGCACAAAGGTTATTGAGCAAATTTGGTTCATGGAAGTCTTAAGTTAGTTTTGTGTTTTTAGTTTTGTTAATTGAATAAGGTCATATTAGATGAATTTATAATGTAATAAGTCATGTTATTTGGTTTTGGGGTCATTTTAGAGTTCGTGTTGCATATTTGTTTAAATGATGTAAAATTACAAAAACTGAAAAGTTGTCAATGTGAAAAAAGTGCAAAAAAATGTAAACTTGAAGAAGCCCAATAGTCATGGGCATTAAAAAGGAAGTTAGATCCATTTTCATAGGTTGGATAAGGTTTAAATATATTGGGAACTCAAAGGAAGAGGTTGTTGAAGGTTTTTGTGAAGGAAAAACAATAAAAATCCCCTGATTTCTCTTGTAATTTTGTGTGTTTGAATAATTTTTTCTATTGCTGACTATTATACTTGGTTGTACAAAAGTATTATATCCTAAATTTTTTTTAGTTGGAAAAGATAGGTTTTGATGCAGATATAGGTGGGACAAATTCACAATCAAATAGATTAGTACTAAGATCATAAACCCGACTTCTTGACTGGCTCTCCAAAACACTCACAAAACTCAACAATGGTGTAAGTCACCAATGGCTCCAATACATACTAAGGTTCTCAGACCTTCACATGAATTCAAAGAGGCATATAACAATATTAAAATCCTCATAAAATCTCAACTAAACCACTCTCAAACCTCAAAGAACCATACTTAGCCACAAACCCACTCCAAACCTTCACAAGCTAGTAGCCCTCTCCCAAGGGACTGTCAAACATATCTACAGATCTAGCTGGCTTCTCAAGACTATAAAAACATATTTAGATACCCTTTTCTGCGATCATAAACATATCTCAAGATTACTATGGAATCCTTTGAAATGAACACCTCAAAATCTCACTTTACTATAGGGGCAACTAGGCCAATTAGGCCTCTTTTGCAAAGAGAAACCTTCCAAAAAATCTACAATTCATTCAAAATCAAAAGAAAGTATTTATTTAGGTTACCAAACACAAGATTCCACAATTTTTAAAGCTCCAAATTCTCACCAAGCTACCAATCCACTAAACCCTCACTTTCAAACCTCCAAGACTAGGTTTTCCAAAGAGCCTTATTGAAAATCACTCTTCCCACACTTAAATCTCACAACCAACACCTAAAAAATACCATAGGATGTCTGTGCATGGTTAAAATACTCTCACAAATGACTTCCCCAATGTATTTCATCCATTCTCACCCTAAAACCTTTGAATTTCATTGAAAATCACTCATTTTCACTACCAAGATTACATGCCATGACTCCAAAACGATCTCCCCTGCTCCAAGAATAAAAATTTATCTTATTAATAACCTAATAGACTAATTCCATTGAGCTAAATTATATACATTAGGTGGAATGATCCACTAAGTCACTTCATGACTCCAAAACCTTGAAGTTCAGGCTTCTAGATTCGCCTCTAGAAAATCAGCTACCAAGGACTCAAAACAAGATGGATTTCAGTGCCACAAGAACCAAAACATGGATAACACATCCCTCTACCAAAATAAAATTAATTATAAGCTATTCCATTCAGTAAGGGCTCATGCAATGGATTGATACAACACTAAAAAGGAGAAAAACAGACATTTGCTAAGAAAAAATAGAGCTTTTATTGATCACACTTTTACAAAAACATCCACCCACCTTCATTCGAGATTGAAATACATATAATAACTCCCTCAATCAAGAAAATGATTGAAAAAAAATGCCTCAAGTGACCTTTTACCTCCCATGATCGTTCAACTTCCCCATTATGCATTTTTTGCACTTACAAAATTTGAAAATGACACCTTTTGCATATTTTGCCTAATTTCCAACTAAAACCTTCTAATAATCTAATGACCATCAAAATAGGATTATTACATCATGAAAATGGTCTATATGACCTTATTTAACTCAAAACAAGACTTCAACACCTAAATTTCAAAACTTTGCTTGGTGCCGCTGCACCAGGTGTTAGCTACGTTTTGACTTTGGAGTGAAGGAAATTCATTGAGTTTTAAAAATTTTATTGTCAAATTATAGAATGTGGGTCTATACAACCAACCATAAGGTTTTGAAGACCAAAAATAAATAAATGACTCATTCCACCTATTGTTTCTCTCTGTGGCTTGATGTAATGAGTTCAAAATGGTAGGATTAGATGTAGGAATAAGATTTAGGAGTAGGGAAAATGTTTAGGAGTGTTTTTGGTTGTTGTCCCAGAGGAAATTGGGTGAAGCTTTGGAAGGGCAAGGAAGGCGAGTTGAGTGCGTGGGCATGATGCCCTAATTATCAAATTATGTATTTTGAGTGAAATTTGATGGTTAGAGGAGGGAAGCCATACAAAATCTTGGGGGTAAATTTTTTTGAGGAACCTTCAATCATGTGCAAACATAACTAAAGGTGTTTGAGGCCTTGGTTGGCTATGTAGAAGCCTGAAATAGTGTTTTTCAATAAACCCCTTTAGAATGGCATAAAGTGAGGGTTTCATATTTTGGTGTCATAGGAAATGATTATTTGATAAAAAGTTATGGATTTTGAGGTTTTGTAGACTGGTAAGTGACTGTCCATGAGGATTTAGGGTTGGAAATGCATTTGAGTGGGTGATGCTTTGTTAAAGTGACCTAATTGAGGTCTAGGACAACATAGTTGCATGATTTTGGATAATTCGGTCCAAAGTGACCTATGTTGCTTTTGAGATATGATTTGTAAGATTGTTGAAGGGTGTTTGAAAATATAAATTTTTAGTGGGTTTAAGATTGGATCTGAGAGTTTTGGTCCAAAAACTAGATCTGCAGACCTATAAGGGAATTTGAGTGAATTTGTGAAGATTTGGAGAGATAGGTTTAAAAGGGTTGCAAAGTTGCTTTTAAAGGCTTGAATTGTGATTGTAGGTTGATTTCCTCCCTACTCTACACCAAAATTTATTGCTGCCCTCAAACATTTTTAATTTAAGCAACACAATCCCTTAATAGTCCAGATTTCAAAAGGGCAACAATCTTCGACAACCTGTTACCCAGATACTATGTTGGTTACGAGCATTTTATATGAGGCGTCAAGATCATGTAGGGCACCTCTACAATAACCTCTCTCGGTTTTTGGTATCTCAGAATCATTTTTCTGTGGTGCCCAATTTTGACTTGATGGAAAAAGTGTCAATTGCAAGCAATGTAAAGTTGCAAAGTGGTGCAAATTTTGTTCTACAACTCGTGTGACCAAAAAGAGTGTTCCAACGCATCCGAATAGGTATTTTTATGCTAGGAATGGTCCTCTTTTGCACCCAAACATGCAGAATCACTTCGATCTATGTTCAACTGGATCGATCCCTTAAGGGTCTAAAGTGTAAAATGGCTACGAACTTTAACATGTTGTTACTCGGATACCGTGACATTTAGAAACTTCTCATCTAATCATATGGGATTGTGTTGGGCCCCTCTACAATAACCTCTGTCGATTTTTTCTATCTCGAAGTCATTTTCTTGTGGTGACAAATTTTCACTCGGGGGAAAAGTCAAATGCAAGTAGTTGAAAGTTGCAAAGTGGTGCAAATTTTGTTTTGCAACTCATGTGACCAAATGAAGTGTTCCAATGTATCTGAATAGGTATGTTTACCCTAAGAATGTTCCTCTTTTGTACCCAAACACGTGGAATCGCTCTAAGCTACGTTCAACTAGATCGATCCCTTAAGGGCCCAAAGTGCAAAATGGATGCAAACTTCAACATGTTGTTACTTGGATACTGTGATGCTTAGAAACTTCTCATATAATCCTATGCGATTGGGTTGGGCCTCTCTACAATAACCTCTCTTAGTTTTTTCTATTTCAGAGGCATTTTTTGTGGTGGCAAATTTTCATTTGGAGAAAAAGTTATCAAATGCAAGTAGTTGAGAGTTGCAAAGTGGTGCAACTTTCATTTTGCAACTCGTGTGACTAAAAAAAGTGTTCTAGTGTGTTCAAATATGTATTTTTACTCTAGGCATGGTCCTCTTTCGCACCCAAACATGCAGAATCGCTTCAAGCTACGTTCAACTAGATCAATCCCTTAAAGATCCAAAGTGCAAAATGGCTGCAAACTTTAGCATGTTGTTACTCAGATACTGTGATGCTTAGAAACTTCTCATATGATCCTATGGTATTGTGTTGAGCCCCTCTACAATAACCTCTCTTGGTTTTTTCTATTTCGGAGGTATTTTCCTGTGGTGGTGAATTTTCATTTGGGGAAAAAGTTGTCAAATGCAAGTAGTTGTAAGTTGCAAAGTGGTGCAACTTTCATTCTACAACTCATGTGACCAAATGGAGTGTTCCAACACATATGAATAGGTATTTTTATACTAGGAACGGTCCTCTTTTGCATCCAAACCCACGAAATAGCTCCAAGCTACGTTTAACCAGATCGATCCCTTAAGAGTCCAAAGTGCAAAATGGTTGCAAACTTCAACATACTGCAACTCAGACACCATGACACTTAGAAACTTCTAATATGATCCTATGGGATTGCGTTGGGACCTCTATAATAACCTCTCTTGGTTTTTTCTATCTCAAAGAAATTTTTCCGTGGTCGCAAATTTTCACTTGGGGAAAAAGTTGTCAAATGCAAGTAGTTGAAAGTTGCAAAGTGGTGCAAATTTTGTTCTACAACTCATGTGATAAAATAGAGTGTTCCAATGTGTTTGAATAGGTATGTTTATACTAGGAATGGTCCTCTTTCACACCCAAACATTCAGAATCACTCTGAGCTACGTTCAACTGACTCGATCCCTTAAGGGTCCAAAGTGCAAAAGGGAAGCAATCTTTGATGGGCTATTACTCAAAAAACGTGATGCTTACGAACTATTCATGTGAGCCTACAGGATCGCATTGGTACCCTCTAAAATAACCTCTCTCGGTTTTTGTTATCTCAGAGTCATTTTCCTATGGTGCCCAATTTTCACTTGATGGAAAAAGTATCAAATGCAAGCAGTGTAAAGTTGCAAAGTGGTGCAACTTTCATTTTGCAATTCATTGCAGGCCTATATGGCCTGATGGTGACTCCAAATTGATTTGAATTGTTGTTTTAGTGTCCTATCTATCATTTTGACTAATTTTGAGGTGTTTCCATTGGGGTTGTAGAATCATATTGAGTTTTCCTTGTAGGTGGGTCTGAAACTCCAATTTTAAGGTTTTGAAGACATAAAAATGTGATTATGGCCCATTCCACTAACAGTAACTCTTGTAGCTGTGTGGAATGGGCCCAATATAGTAGGATTTAGTTTATTGGATAGTTTTGGGAGCAGGATAGGTCATTTGGGGGTTTGGGCATGATGCCCTAGTTGTCAAATTTGAATGTTTTGAGTGAAATTTGATGGTTAAAGGTGGGTAGGTGAGGAAAAATCTCGGGGTAGAAAATTTTAATGATACATTAAGCATGCACATGCTATTTGAAGCATGTTTTATGCATTGGTGAAGTGTAAAGAAGTTGGGAAGTGGGATTTTCAGTAAACCCTTTATAACTTGCTAAAATTGAGGGTTTTGTATAAAGAGGACTGAGTGAGCAGTTCACTGGCTAAAAGTTGTAGATTTGGTGGTTTTATAGTCTGGTAAATGACTTTCCATAAGTATTTGGGGTTGGTAGATTGTTTAGAGGAGAGTTGCTTTGTAAATTAGGCCTATTTGGCTTAAGGGGACAACACAAAAGCATCAGTTTGAGGATTTGTTCCACAAGAATTATATAAGCCTTTGAGATATGTTTTGTATGACTTAAAGGGTGTCTGAGTATATAACTGGTTAATGGGTTTGAGAGTGGAGTTGTGAGATAGGTCCAAGAAACTAGGTCTGCAGACCTACAAGGCAAATAGTGAAGTTGTGAAGGGAATCACCCTATTTAGGGTTTTGGAGATTGAAGGCTTGTTGAAATCAGTTAAATTTGTGATTGGTAATTGAAGGAATCCTTGCTCTACATCATTTCTCTCCCATTGCAATTTTGGGTGGATTATTACTTTCAAAGTATTGGGAATGCTTTACCTATTTTATAGTTGGCAGTTGCCATTCTAGAAGGCTCATCTCTTGATATATTTGATACTCATTCTTAATCAATTATCAAGTTAATAGTCAGTGCATTTATTTATATTTAATATTTTATTTTCAATTTGTGTAATTTTGGATTTTGTAACTCTACTAGTATTCCTAGAAATATTGAAGTTGTTTAGCATCGACTAATAAATTTGTTTAGCATCAATCAATTAATATTCAAGATAAACCATGAAGGAAAAAAATGATCAATGCAAGGGCTAACCAATTAATAAGTATACATGTGAATAATTCAAGCATGAACATGTGAATAAGGGAAGCACAAGTACTCAAAAACACATAAGCCTTGAAGTATACACATGAATACATAGTATACACAAATTAATACAAAGTATATGCATGAATACAAGGTATACGCATGACAACATGTAAGTTGCAAAGTATACATCAGAATACACATAAGTCACAAAGTATATACGTAAGTTGTAAAGTATACACTTGAATACACGTAACTCATATCTATTGAACCATGGATTTATAATACAAATATGGACACCATCGATAAAAAAGATTTGTATTAACCAAGTATCCATATAGGCATACATCAATATATGTTGATATAAGTATAAAATATAGGTACAAAATAGCCATATAGGCTTACGAGAATGCCATATAGGCATACAATGTCAAATATATCCAATATAAAATGTGTACAAAATGCCTTATAGGCATACAACAAAGGGCTATGGAATCATAAGTCATCGTTGTCCATCTCCTCAAAATAAACTCTTGCCCTTTTCTTGTCGATCGGATGGTGACACATCTGTCACTCATTTATGCTGTGGTTGAGGAGTGCTCCTAGTGCTCCTCCTAGGGTTTAGTTCTTGGTCAAGTCTTATCTATTACAATAAGAAGTAAAGACATTAATATATAGAAATTACATTAAAAAAATGATATATTTAACAAAATAATCACTTACCACTATCTGATGATCACTCTCTATGAGGGAAATATTCAAATGCCCATGCTGAGGTGTGCTAAAGCCTTGTATAAACCATTCAAATAGAAATTAAACTACTAATTAGTAATCATTTTATTTTTCACTTACTAACACCTATAACAATGAATGTAAATTGAAATTTAGTAATTTGCCTCATACCTCCCCTATCAGAGCCCTCAAGGATTCTATAGAATATGAAACACCAATCTCCATTTCCCTCTAAACATTCAAAGGTGTTTCCGCTTGCAACAACTAAAAATAAAACAAGTTATCCAATCACAAAAACTACAATAGCGATCCATGTCATGGCTTGTAATGTATGAGATAATGAACAAAATTTTGAGTACTTATTAAACTATATATTTCTGACTATCATGCTTACTATTTTCCCTATCCATATCTTGTTTTAAAGAATATGTTTTTAGGATTTTACCCATAGCAGCAAGCCGATGAACCATTTGATAAAATTCTTTCATAGACATGTATGATAACTGTGGTGGCATAGAGAAGGCAGTGAGCTGTTTGAAAAAATGCCTCAAAGAAATGGGGTCTCATGGTGATGGAATGCCATTACAAACAAATTCACATCATGGAATTCCATTAGCATAAGACTGGATATATTTCAAACATTTTTTCAAACAGTTCATTGCCTTCTCTATGGTATTATTGCTTACTATTATGCTTTGATAGAAAATTTTCCAACCATCCATAGTTTGTTGGAAAAAACCTATTTTAGGATTTTAGCCATAACAACAAGGAAGTGAGTAGTTTGATAAAATGCTTTGGTACACATGTATGGAAAATGTGGTATCATAGAAAATGTGGTGATCTCTTTGAAGAAATGCCTCGAAGAAATATGGTCTCATGGTGATGGCATTCCATCACCATGAGAGAACATTTCTTCGAGACATTTTTTCAAAGTACTCAGTGCCTTGTCTATGCTATTGCTTACTATTATGCTTTGATAGATTTTTTTCAAGCATCCATAGTTTTTTGGAAAGCACCTTTTTTAAGCTTTTAGCCATAGCAGCAAGGAAATGAACTATTTGATAAAATTCTTTGGTAGACATGTATGGAACATGTGGTAGCATAGAAAAGGCAGTGAGTTGTTTGAAAAAGTGCCTCAAAGAAATTGGGTCTCATGGTGATGGACATCACCATGAGACCATATTTCTTTGAGGCATTTTATCAAACAAATCGTTTCCTTTTCTATGATATTCCTTACTATTATTCTTTCATATATTCCTTCCAAGCATCCATAACATAGATAAGGTAGTGAACTGTTTGAAAATATTCCTTAATAAAAAGTGGTCTCATGAAATGCCATGACAAGAAAATGCAATTGGAAGCCGCTCCCACTTATTACTTATGCTATGTGAAGTAATTGCATCAGTGCTTATGTTGACTTTCTAAACAACTATATTGTAGTTGAAATTTTTTCATCTATCAACATCTAGTTTATTAGTTATGGAATGTGAAGTAATTCTTTGAGTTTGAAAGATGTGCAATGCAACACAATCAACGATATGAATATAAACTATGTACACAAATCTATTAAGTATAATTAATTAGTTAAACTCTATTCTATTACCTACGTGAAGGTTTGACTAAATCCACTGGCACTAGGAGGTGTTCCCTCGAAACCTCCATTATTAACCTATTCAACATCAAAAATCACATATTAAAATACCATTCATAAAACAATGCTATTAACATGTAATACATTTATAATTGTTTACTAGTTACATACCTCAATGGTAGGTGCAGTGGAGAAATAAGTAGGTGTAGAGTTGGTGTATCCAGTATCAACACTATGACCCTACAATTTTATTAAAATCATAAAACTAAATTAGTTAATCTTGCATTTAGAAATCAAAATTTAATAAATTAAATTCAATGAACGTGCTAACGTTTACCTAAGTATCAATTGCATAGGCCTCATGCAAAATGTCAGCTTCCCTTTCCATTTCCATAGCTACAGATGGATCCTGGGTAGCAGCCTCCTAAGTGTCGATGGGGTCATATGAACAAGCTACCACACAAGATTGACACAAATGGGATCAAATACCACCACTCGAAAACTCCCCTAGATGGCGCTATAGAATAGGGCTAGCATGGTGGATGATACTCTAGGTCAAAGAGCTAATGGCCTAAAAAGTCTCTACGTCGACACTCTCCTTCATGATGGAAGGGATAAAAATGTGCTCATGAGGTGACCTAGCGAGAGGTCGTCTCCCTTACCACGTAGGATCTGGTTGTGCATCGGGTCTATCTTGCTTCGATCCCCCACCTCTCCCCTGGAAGTTCCTCATATCAAGATAATTTGGGATTTTGTTCAAGATGAACTCACAATATAGTTTCCTAAGGAAATACTGTGGGACTTCACAATTATTGCATGGTGGGAAATCAAAACCATGTACCACCTATCCGAAAAAAAGTTCCTAATCTATTGATGGTGGAACCAATGAATAGGAAACCTCTTCGCATTGAGGCTAAGATTTGAACTTGTGTGTGTGTTAGTGAATAATGAGCATAAATCACCTTTTGTAATTTTTAAATGTTTTACTACTTTATATGATAATTTATCTTCATAATAAGCCCTAGTCGCCTGCCTCCTATCCTGCCAACCATTTAATTGTTTACTAATTGAATCTACATGTTTTAATATTTCTTTCAATGAAGTTGCTAGGGTCATTCTTTCCACGGTTGAACCATTTGGATCGTTCAAGCTCCTGATTAAATCCTCAAGTTGTTTTTTATTGTTCTTAATTTCACTCATTAAGTTTTGATGAGCGCCATGAGGATGTTGAGGGATTGGTGGAGGAGATTGAGGTTGTTGTTGATTAACTTTAGGATTTTGTTGTTGTTCTTCTTGCTATGCTTGTTGAGGATTTTGTTCCTCTTGTTGTTGTTGTGCTTGTTCAGGATTTTGAGAAGGGTTTGTAGGTTGATTAAAATCTCCTACAAATTCAAAAAATAAATATTAAAAACAACCTAAAACTAACAAATTCAAAACAAAAACAAACAATCCTTACCTCTCAGACCTCCTCGTCGATGTGGTGACATCCTAGCAATGAAACAACAACTGTTGATGAAGAACTTTGCAAATTACCTCCTCCTAGAATGTGAGCACGAAATATTGGGGTTTTGGCCGTGGGCAAGGGAAAAAGCACAGTCAGAAGCAACAATGAATCAAATTTTATTTGCTTTTTGCTTTTAATAGGCCATAATGTGAGTGCGTTATAATGCAATCACGTTGTGATCTTTCAAAACTTTTAAAAAAATTTGCGCACAAATTGTCTACCCATTTCGCCGCACCTACCTATTTATGCATTTCTTCACATATCATTAAATGAGATAATTTTCATTCATAATTTATTGATAACAAAGTGCAATCAAATTTATTCACCTTCAGAATTTGAATCACATTCACATTTATTCTACATAGTAATATTAAATAGTAAGTACATAATTAGGGTGTAACATACTCCCCCCCTTGTGAATCATCATCCTTGATGATTCTATGTAGCAACATAAAACAAACACATAAACAACATATTATTTATAAGTATTATCAAATGCATCCAAAACATGAGAGAACTTTTGTTGAATCTCATCATAATCTTCCCAAGTGGTACTGTAATGCCCCGTCAAGTAACCTTAAAGGAAGTTGCAATTAACGTCATAAGCGAACTATTTTTTTTTTATAAAGTGCATTTAACATACACATTCACTTACTAAATAACAACAATCTCTAAGGCTACAAGGTTAGGATTACTTAAACCCACACATACATAATACATATAACCATAGCATTATGAACTTTATGAAGTAAACATCATACATCATAAGAATACCACATAACATAATAAAATAATCAACCAAAATACAATCTCATAAATATTATCTTAATCCAATAGTTACATCACTCATTCCTAGAATGAGGCAATAGTACATAAGGTTACAATTACATAATTCCACCTCATAAACATAAGAGGAGTAAAATAACTTATACAAATTGGAATATTACAAAGCAAAAATAACACAAGAATTTGAGCCGTCCATCTGGATGTCTCGCCACCAAGTACCTAAGATCAATGGGGATCCAACGATTTTGGTGCATGTTCCACCCAACCAATGTGGTACCCAAAGGCCCACCCCCCATGCTAGGAGATAGTAACAAAGTAACATGGACAAAGATCTACAACCACTAAGCAAAGATAGATTTAGACTGACTCATACTGATATAACCAAACAAATGAACTAACAAGTTCAACTCAATCACCAAACAAGTAAAAATCAAGTACAACATTCACATCACTAATATAGGTCACATTGCTTCCAGACATAAAGTAGATCAAGTATGTTTACAGAACCATACATATAAAACAATTAACAACAGTTGTCCTAGATAGAGTGTCATTGCATAGTAGTCATGAGATCTCCTTTGGGCATCTTTCATAGGCTCCGGTAATCTTGGTGGCCTCAAGCGAATCTCAACACTCATACTCACTCATGCGGCATCAAATACCTCTCGTACTGACAAGATAAATGACTATGCCATTCCAATCCTTCTCACTCATCCCAAGTCTATATGAGCCGTTGTGTCTATGGGTGAGGATTAAATTATCTTGATTAGTGTGAACTGCATCCTAATCATCTAAGTACATTAATTTAATTATCACTTGATTAACTCACTTTTGAAGGTTACCCGATTTACCACTTTGGGCTCCAACCCCTAACAAAAACCACTCTTCTATTCGACAACACACACCCAAACAATCCACCAAGGGAAACACAAGTGCATATCAACTAGGCATCATAATCCACTCCAAAACAATGAGGAAACAAAAGATAGAACTCACTCCAAACATCTTGGAGGCCACAATCACATAGTCCACTCCTTTCACAGGAGGTACAAAAGATCCCCATTCAAGGAAACTGAGTAAACTGAAAAGACGTCATGCACTACCTAAGGGAAAACAATTGGATGACATAAAGGTTCAACAACCCTCATCCTCTAAGTTCTCTTGGAAGACTTATAATTTATGACTAACACTAAATCCCAAAACCAACAATGCAACTTGATGACATAGCAATAAAAGCATTCAAGTCATTAATCAAATCTAATATTTGGATTTCCTAAATCCATACTCATTCAATAGGTAGTGTTGACAAAGTCAAAGACACGATAACTATATCATCTAAAATAATCATAACCCTTATTTCCCCTTTCATTATTGGAAACCTAAAACAATTAAACTTACTTCCTTTTACTGAATACAGAGAATTAAATCCTTTAAGATAATTATGAGGAAGATACTACTTTTGGATATACTAAATCCATATCTCTTTCATAATCCAATCACAATGATTCAATTAATCTAAATAGAAATTAATAAATAACATAATTGATTGCCTCATTAATAAAACAACTTCTTAATTTACTTTTAAATCGACACAAATCCATGCAAGTAAACTCTTTCCATTTCCTAACCAAATCTTACATTTCATTCAATTTCCTATTTAGAACATGCAATCACTTTAATATAATAAAATATCATTTCTCTACCTATTTACCCATATACACTAATCAATCCATTTTAAATCTCTATTCAATTTCCTATTTAGAACATGCGATCTCTTTAATAAAATATTGTTTCTCTATCCACTTACCTATATACACTAATCAATCCATTTTAAATCTCTATTCAATAATATATTGCATACATCTTATTAAAATGAAATACGATAATGAATTTACCCTTAACATATTTTTATATGCTCCATGTTATATATACACCAAACATATATATTAATAAACTCAATTATATAGATTCTTTAATATTCCAATCACAACGATTAATTTGCTCTATGGAAATAAAACATAATAACTATTGCCTTTTCAAAATTAATTGAAAAAAAAACTAAATAAGTGCCTTTATAATAAAAGATAGACTAGTTCAAATAATTTAAGTCGAATCCATTGTTTTTCTTTAAAATTAACATAAATCTTCTACAATAATTCTTTTAAATATCCTAACTCAAACCTTATATTTCTTCTAATTTTCCAACAACAAGCTATGTTAATCTCATCTAAAAGTTTCTCTTTCCAAACTCTTATTAC
Source organism: Sequoiadendron giganteum (assembly GCA_007115665.2). NCBI lineage: Eukaryota > Viridiplantae > Streptophyta > Pinopsida > Cupressales > Cupressaceae > Sequoiadendron > Sequoiadendron giganteum. The sequence continues at coordinate 777,656,659 of CM021102.1, forward strand.
ATACATCCATTTATTCAAACCATAAAATATACATTCTCAACAAATAAATTGTTCAAATAGAAAATGATTAAATTAAAATAATTAATTGTCTCTTCATAATAATCAATTCCTGAATTTACTTTTAAAACAACACGATCCCATGCACTACCAAGAGAATTCACAACAGGTTGACATCATAACGACAACCCTCACAAACAACAGACCATCTGGAAGACTTATAAATTAACAGGTATTCACCCATTCTCAAAGCATAAACATGAAAGACATAATCATTGAAGGTAATAGAAGAAACTACATTTGGATACTCTAAATCCATTTCTCATTTGATTACGTAATTCATTATATCGATAAAACTGAATTAAGAATTCATCTTTTCAGATAGGGGAGAAATTACACTAATATTTTATTCTCTAATTGTTCTTAACAAAATAAGTATTTTCAGCTATAACTCAAAATATTTCGCTTTAAATTAAATAACCAATTGCCCTTGCAAATTAAATCATTATAAAATTAATCAAATTAACATTTGGTGTTTTCCATAACTTATTGTGTTAAAATAAGATCAATATTTGGACTATAACCCAATATCATATATATATTTTTTCAATTAAATCAAATTAATAATTGGATCTTTTACACATGAATTTAAATTCCACAATTAAATTTTAAATTATGCATTCTCTAAATCAAATATTTAACTCCTTCAATTAAACTTTAACATGCCATTTTAAAATAAACAATAATTTCCCCATATGTTTATAATTTTAATTCCATTAATCTAATATACAAATTTTATTTAAAATAATATAAATAAATATAATACTTTAATATTATAAATTATAATATAAAATATTATTAAATAATATTTTAATATTATAATAACAATACATAAAATATTAATGTTTATAAATATCAATTTATTATTATTTTATTATCAGAGCAGCCATGGGAAAATAACTTAACAGCAGTCTCGTGTTTCAAGCATAACTCAAAAACTACGATTTGGGTATTTGCGATTTTTTGATAGAGATAAGAAAATGCCAAGGTACAAAAACTCTTTAAATTTCTTGACAACCCAGTTTGTGTAAGTGGAGTTATATGCGACGCAACCAGACCATTTTACCATGAAAAATATAACTACCCTACGGATTTTAAAATCCAATTTTTAATAATAAACAGAGGGTTTCATTTTCTAAAAACATTCTAAATGCATTGTTCAATCTCTATGTTTGATTTCAATAACATAATCGATTTCTCCAAATAATTTAAATTCAACTAAGGTTTTCACAATTTTCACTCAAGAATTTTCACAATCAAAGGTTGTAAATTTATTTAATCATTTTCTTCTAATATCAAATTTGTTTTCTAAAACAGATTTAACAAACAAATATTTAATCATTACTATTTAAAAAAAAACAATCAAGAACAATAAAACACAAATAGGAAAACCTGGTACAAGAAGGTATAGGAAGAGATGAATTTATGATGCAAGCCTCCTCCAAAGATTTCTTGAATTTTCTTCAATCCTCCAATGAATCCAATCCAAAACCCAACAAATGCAAACAATATTTCCTTCAATCAATTTTACAATCAAAACTTTCTTCAAACCCTTCTTGTGTAATTTTCCAAAATTTCTTCTTTGCTATAAAAATGTATTTTTTTCTAAAACTTTTTTTTTGCCCTAAAATTAAAACATGCATTCATTAAAAATAAAAATACCTAATACAACCTTAATTCACATTACATGCAAATTAGATATTTCAATTTCAATTTCAATTTTTGAAAACCCACTTTCAATTTAAAATGCAATTTGAAATAATAAATTAATTTTCAAAGTTGCAACTAATTTCCCAAATAAACATTTAATTACAATTTCTAATTTAATTCCCACACGTTGAAATTAAATTCCAATATTAATTTTAATTCTTTTATTTCCTTTCATTCTCTTGCATCACGTTTAATTAATTAATTTAATTATTTAATAACTAAATTCAACCCCCTTGGATTAAATATAATTAATTAATTTAAATATAAACTTTTATCCACATTGCATTATTTAAATTAAATAACCATCAACATGATTTAAATACAATTATTCTAAATATCTATTTCCAAATTAAGAATCCCTTAGAATTAAATAACATTAAAACAAGACAAACAATGACTCGACACACATGATTGATGATACACTAAGGCTAGGGTGTAAACTTGACACATGTTACCTAGCTACTATCTCCCGTTCAACTTAACCATTGGATCGACACGCTCAAACCTGTGAAACCAGGTGGAGTTGATGTCATGTACCTGCAATCCTACAACCAAGTAAACAACATATAATACACACCGTGAAGAAGAAATTACAGATTTGTAGGGCGCTCGCAAGCGAGTGATGCGAAACCGTCCTCTTCACCAATACACTCATTGAAATTGACACTTCCATCATAATCTAGTAATCTCATAATAACATCTCATGTTAACTCTACAACATTATTAATCCATAATGCATGTGAAACAATAATCAGATAACTACATCCGACAATAATAGTTGTCGCTCAATAGTAGCGATCAAAACATTATAACAAAATGTATCTAGTATCAAAGTAACTGCAACCAAACATAGTATAAAGCAACTTGAACAAGAAACAAAACGAAGGGGTATTACATTCTCCTCCCAAAAGATTAGGCTTACTCCTGAAAATCTACAAAAAAAACCCATAGTGCAAACTCCATACAATCACACATAACCAAGGGTTCCAAACTGAACCACTCCATACCTCAACACATACACAACAACAACCCGTGCTGTAAACAACTCAGCCAAGTACACTATAAATCCAACCAAGGAAACATGGTGAAACAACCATCAACCAACTCTCCAAAAACACATAACTAAAGATTATCATACATAATACACATATGTACCAATACACAACACCAACAACCATCACAAGACTACACAAGGGTCCACCTGAACACCAGAAAGCAACATACCAATCCATGATAGCAGAATCCATGAATCAAGAACATAAACCATCTCAACTGAATCTAACATCAAACCAGTGGCTTGATAGTGTTAGGTCATACATAAAGTGAGACCATCCAAACAAGACCACAATGACCTGTCTCTTATTGTGTAAGGTGATCAGCCTCTAAGAGATGGTCATCCCACAAAGGTGAGTAGTGGGTTCTAGCTGCGTCCAACCTCACATACCCCCATTCTCAATGTTTCCTGCATCTACTTCGTCGTACACACTCACCAAGTTTGCCTCAAATAACCTTGGAGAGGAATCACAATACAACACATAGCCGACATTGAAAACAACAAAGATAACTAGCTTAGCCACCCAGTTCATAAAGAAGATCAAATTAAAGTTCCATTTCAACAATAAGGAAATAAATACATGTAATTTCAACACTGAATCAAATTCATAACCTAAAACTAAATATTAAAAACAACCTAAAACTAAAAAATTCAAAACAAAAACAAACAATCCTTACCTCTCGGACCTCCTTGTCGATGTGGTGACATCCTAGCAATGAAACAACAACCATTGACGAAGAACTTTGCAAATTACCTCCTCCTAGAATGCGAGCACGAAATATTGGGGTTTTGGCCGTGGGCAAGGGAAAAAACACAGTCAGAAGCAACAATGAATCAAATTTTATTTACTTTTTGCTTTTAATAGGCCATAATGCGAGTGCGTTATAATGCAATCATGTTATGATCTTTCAAAACTTTTTTAAAAATTTGGGCACAAATTGGCTACCCATTTCGTTGCACTTACCCATTTATGCATTTCTTCACATATCATTAAATGAGATAATATTCATTCATAATTCATTGATAACAAAGTGCAATCAAATTTATTCACCTTCAAAATTTGAATCACATTCACATTTATCCTACATAGTAATATTAAATAGTAAGTACACAATTAGGGTGTAACATACTCCCCCCCTTGTGAATCATCATCCTCGATGATTTTATGTAGCAACATAAAAAAAACACATAAACAACATATTATTTATAAGTATTATCAAATGCATCCAAAACATGAGAGAAATTTTTTTGAATCTCATCATAATCTTCCCAAGTGGTAGAGTCTTTCGCATATTGGTCCCACTAGAATTTGCACTACAAAACCTCCCTGTTACGCAAGTGAAGCTTACGTGTTTCGAGCACCTTGGCGAGCTCAAGAGTTACCACTCCTGGGTCTTGTACCTGTAAAGTAGTCCAATCAATCACATGATTATCACCTAGTACATACTTCTTTAGGTAAGACACATGGAATACATTATGCATTATGGTAAGAGTGGGTGGCAACGCAATTTGGTAAGCTTCTAGATTTACTTCCTCAAGAATCTCAAAAGGTTCTACATAGCACGGGGGTAACTTGGAAGAATTCCTAAATTTAATAGAACTTTTGTGAGGTTTCACTCTCAACAACACCTTGTCACCTACGACAAAATTATGGGGCACTCTTTTAGCATCAACATAACTTTTCTGTTGGTCGTTAGCTTCAGCCAACCTTTGCTTAACAAATTTCATTTGCTCTTCCATTTCTACCATATCTAGCCCAAGACTCACTCTATCCTCAAGTTTATCCCAACTTATAGGAGTTCGACACTTTCAACCATATAACGCTTCGAAATGAGCCATCTTTATCGTGGAATGGTAAAAATTCTTGTAAGAAAATTGCACTAAAGGCAAGTAGTCCTCCCACTTGTACTGTTGATCCATGCAATGAATTCTAAGTAGGTATTCCAATACTTGATTCACCCTCTCAGTTTGTCCATCTGTTTCTAGATGATATGCTGAGCTAATATTCAATTGAGTCCCTAGTGTAGAAAACAAGGTTTGCCAAAACAAAGAAGTGCTTCATGCATCCCTATCTGAGATAATCTTCCCAAGAATCCCATGCAACCTAAACACTTCTTGCACAAATTTCCTTTCTATGACAGGTGCTCCATTAGTTAGATTTTCAAGTATGAAATGCGCTACTTTGGTAAGCTTATCTACAACCACAAGAATGGCATTCTGCTTACTCCTTGACATAGCAAAAACTTGCACAAATTTCATACTTATGAATTGCCACTTCCTCTATTGTATATCTATAATAGAGGGGGATCAACCATTGCAAGGCCCTAGGTCATGAAAGGCTGAGAGTGGTATGGCTGCCCTAACTTACCTTAATTTGCAACGGTGTTAGGATGGACAGGATGAGAATGATGATGACTATAAGTTCCTTTGATCACTTTGCAAGCCCAAGAGTTGAAAGGAGACTAGACGAGTTGATTTTCAGGGTCAACTCTATGTCTCGGGTAGCTCTTTTTGAGAGGATAGAAGCACAATTTTGGGATGACAACGTGGCACGTTGGAATCTTTTAGGTGCGCTGACGTTCATACGACTAGAAAATCAAGGAGACAAGGCCTAACCTCTAAAAGATGAACTAACAACCTAGTTTAAGAACTTCTAAAGGTGTAAAATAAGACCATGGAATATGAAACGTAAAGATGAACATGATAAAGAAAGTAGATTATTGCAAGGGTGACAAAGATGATCTCACACAACAATCATTTTTTTAGCTTTCTCCAAGATCTCTCCACCTAAACATAAAAAAGAGGGAAAATGTTGGGGGGCTGTTTAGGGGTCTGCCTTAGTCAGAACCCCATTTTGGTGTTTCCACCTCTACGAACAACCAAGATTGCAATGATGTAGAAAAAAAGCGATAAAGTGAGAATACAATCAAAGTAGACCAAAAACACTATAAAATAACACATGCTTACTCAACCAAACAATAGAGAAGATGAGAGGAGCTTACCACCTCCATCCAAAGTGCTCAAGGCTAGTGGAGGAGAAATATGAGAGGAACTTAATTCTCTATTGCAATGTATTCATCTTGCACTTCCTCTATCAAAGTGATGGATTGATAACTTGCTACTATGAAATGTGAAATGCTGCTGCAAAGTTTGGAGTGAATGCTCAAAGTGTGGAGAGATTGTGTGAACTTGTGAAGAAGATTAAAATGGATGAATGAATGAAGAATATGAAGAAGGAATGGAAGAAAATGACTATATTTGGGTCGGCCAGCCGAAGAAAGGCGTTACACTTTGACCTCCAATAGGAAGTGTAACATTTCTACAGACTCCAGTTGCAAGAATTTTCCAAGGATGTAAGCACGCCTCGTGGGCATCCCCGATAGAAACACCTCCACCGAAACACAAAAATGGGCACCAAGTGTAATGTGAACAATGGGCTTATGTGGAATTAAGCCTCCGAGTTTAGTTTTCTAAAGTGTAAAGGGGTGAAAAGGGAATTTTTATTAGGGGTGAAAATTCACTTCTATACATTTTTCCCCACTTTAGCAAGCATGAATACTGGTGAGTGTCTCGGTAAAATAGATCAAAGGAGAAATAAGGTTAGAGAAATATAGCTGTACCGACGAGGAAGCAGATGAATTTTCATTAGGGGTGAAAATTCACTTCTATACATTTTTCCCCACTTTAGCGAGCATGAATACTGGTGAGTGGCTCGGTAAAATAGATCAAAGGAGAAATAAGGTTAGAGAAATATAGCTGTACCGACGAGGAAGCAGATCATGGTTTGGCAAACCCAAAAGTTTAGGAAAGGGATTCATAATTGCATAGAACTATAAAGCTAAAGAACGAAAGTGCCTCACAAGCCTACGAACCTACAAGGGAGGTATCCTTCAAGAAATCTCACATGAAGGAAACCAAGAAAGCACCTTACAGGCCTGTAGACCTGCAAGGGAGGTATCCCCCAAGAAGTCTCACATGAGGGAGACTGAGTAGAGGGGACTCCCTAGAGTCAAGGATGGTGACATGTTTACCCATAGATAGAACATGATAGGAAGTGACCACGTAGGCCAGTGAATAGATAGTCACGTAGACCGTCGCCAAGTTGGAAGACTTTCAAAAGGGTCCCTCGAGAACCCTTCAAAAGGAAGAGGGGTCCACTCAAGGGACGCGCTGTTTGAAAAGTAGGGTCTAGTTGGGCTACCCCCAAGCTAGACGCAAGGACGTGAAGTAGGTCTAGCTAGGTTGCCCCCAGGCTAGATATGAAGATATAAGACTGGTCTAGTTGAGCTACCCTTGAGCTAGATGCCATAGAACTGATTAGAAATAGAAAATTTTGAGGGGGTCCCTCGGGAACCCAACGTGAAGAAAAGGGGGTCCACTCAAGGGACTCACTATTCAAAAACCAGTGCCTTCTTTCTCAAATTGATTCATCATCAATGAATCCTTTTGAAAGATGTTCACTTCATCAAGGAATTCGAAAGGATAAGTGTTAGAAACCAAGATCAGACATGCAAACATAAATACCTTCCACAAAAGAGAAAAACAATGAAAAAGCAGAGCTTTGCATGAAGATGTGCAAATTGATATATTCAAGAATTCAATGATTACAATAAGATGATTTGCTTTATAAAAGCAAAGTATGCAACCCTAATGTTGACCTAAAACCAGCTCAACTAAATTAAGGTTACTTATTAATTAAGTAAACTAATTATTACCTAAGCAAAACCTAAGTAAAGTTATGCAAGTGTAATTAATTATTAATTACACTAACACCCCCCCATAAGTGCAACTTAGGGAGACTAAATAATCATGCACCTAAAACTAAGATGAATGGAAGAAAGCATGAATGGGTCCCAACAACAACGCCTGATCAGGTACCTATGTACAAATGCAATAATGAGGTAGAGAAGGAAAACCTAGTGGGACAACCCCCCCTACAATGAAATGATTGCTGCAAAGAAGCACTGGAAGAACACTATGGAGTAACAATGGAACCGAAAGCTAGCAAGCAAGGAAATATACTTATGTCTACAAGAAACCATATCAAAATCATAATAATGCAACAACAAACTTGATGCCACGGAACACTCGAAAACACCAAATTGGAACAACTCTGGAATCCATAAAGCAACAGTAGATGATATGATGAAAAAATATGAAAGCCCTATATCTCGACGCTGATCCCAAACAGAGACTACAAATCTTCCATGGGAACAAGTACCATAAATACTCTGGAACATTAACCACAAATTTAGTGGCCCTCAAACTGAGATGGATCCGATGCGGATCATTAACCATAGGCTCTCAATCTAAAGTGTGAACCAATATGAATCTGATATGTGTCAAGCTAAGAAAAAATATGGCCAAAAGAAACTAAGAAACCGGATTACAACCCATGTGATTTGTCATTAAAACACGATGAAGATCAAAGTGCATGCACACTCTAATTAGATTATTATGCAAGAAACCCCCCTGATGGAACTTTATATCAGTTCATTTATTACAATACCCAATGATTGCAAAATGAGAGAATTCCTAAACACGCATAAACAAAAAATAAAAATATAGCTCAGAACTATGTAGAGGACTAAACTAGATTGCCAATGCTATGATAATGGTGAAAATAGGATCACAGAGTCAAAAGATATGCCCTCCGGAGTGAAAATAACAACATCTGAGTTCAACGACCTGCAAAATAAATTTGGAGCATAATCAAGAAAACTAACCTAAACCAACAAAATGGGCTTGGAACCATCTTTCCAATGATATCTTGTTTGCAAAAAACTGACTCCGTACGCAAAAGTTATGCCCATTTTAGTGAAAGGTGCTCCAAAATGGTCAATATGGCTTGTAGGCAACCCAGGGGGCTAAAAAAAATTCGGCCCTTGGTCTTGTGGACAACTAGGGGCTGCAGTAGAGCCCTTGGTGGCTCATATAACTGGGGCTAGGGTTGAGGGGCTGGCTGGGGGTCGGGCGCATAGTGCCTGGTCCCCCATATGACTGCAGGCAGAGTAGACTGGGCTCGTGGGGGCTGGGCGGACCTGGCGGTGGGTTGGCTGAGCGTTGCTCGGCGGTGGCGGACCAGCAGCGCTTTCTTGCAACACTAGAGGCATAGAAACCAAGGTGGTTTTTGATATTTTTTTTGGATTTTCCTGCCCTTTTTGCCTCGTGAAGCATGCTGGGGAGGTCGTACGGCCTCTCTAGCAATTTTTTTTTGCCTCAGAAACCGACTTCTCCAAAATCAATGAAACGAAAGGCATTCTTAGGGTTTTGGGGTGCTGCGAATGCGATGGCGGTGTCCATTTTGCTCCAAATTTTTTTTAAAAATAGGCTACCTTAAGAGCTTCCAAAAAAACACCAAACTTAAAACCCTCACAGATCTAGCAAATGATGACCAAAATCTGCAAAATAAAAGCCAATCTTAACTTTTTCCAACGTTCTGAATCCAATGGTGAACCTCGATCTGATCCAAGATGCTACATAAATGAACTCAAGGCATAAAATCCTCAAGGAACTCCGAATGAACTCTACAATGATTTTCTCCAGAATTTGAGAAGGGGCTGCATGTCAAGGCTCTGATACCATGTTAGAAACCAAGATCAGACATGCAAACCTAAACACCTTCCACAAAAGAGAAAAAATGAAAAAGTAGAGCTTTGCATGAAGATGTGCAAATTGACATATTCAGGAATTCAATGATTACAATGAAATGATTTTCTTTATAAAAGCACAGTATGCAACCCTAATGTTGACCTAAAAATAACTCAACTAAATAAAGCTTACTTATTAATTAAGTAGACTAATTATTACCTAAGCAAAACCTAAGTAAATTTATGCAAGTGTAATTAAATATTAATTGCACTAACAATATGCCCCCATACAAGGGGAAAATCAAAGGTGTTCCTGCTTCGGAGGAGGGTTTCCAAGTCCTTCCTTTACGAATCCATAATGAAGGAAACATGTTTTTTTACGGTTTCAAGTTGAGAATACAATTCTAAAAAAGAAGTGTGTGGAGGGGTCTTTCAGAAAAGATCCATTTGGAAATGAATGTATATTCTAAAGAATGCATAATTTAGAAGCGACGTCACACATGAAAGGGACAACTCAAGAAAAAAAAAGAGAAAGATATAGAGAAAGCAAAAGGAAAGAGAACACACACAAAGGGCACAGGGGTAGCTTGATATTTTGGGGTCAAAACTGCTCATAAATATATATAAGTATAATAATAATATATAAATGAATTGTCATTAGCCCCCTACTATACCAGGCCATGTGAGGAATGCACAAGAAGATAAAGTAAAAATAAAAAATTGGGTCAACATGGAAGGATGCCTAAATGCCCTCAACACTTTGCATCATCCCCAATTTGTCAAAGGTCAATCGCAAACATAGAAGAGTAATGATACACATAGAAGAAGGTTTACAACACAAATTTCAGGCCTACATTCAAGCACCAATGGGGGTGACGAGGTTCATCTAGGCACATATAGCATGATCACGAGGGAACATATCACAACACACACACATCTAATCTAGAGATCAAGAAGAGGGTCTCCCCCTAACACTGGTTAACCAAGAGGTTGTTAGCTTTCCACTCTAGATCATTGTAGGGGGAAGGATGATGGGCCTATAATAGTGTAATGTTAAGGGGAGGAGATTCCGATCCTCTCACAATAAGGGCTAAGGCAAAGGGACCTGTGAGGCCTCCGTCGCTCAAATCTTGTGGGTCTAAGGTCAATGACCTTGCAAAGATCGCTGACAAGGTCAGAACTTCATCCACCAAGTTAAACATACACTTGACAGGAGTGCCATGTTTCATCTCAGCGGATGGGGGAGTTTGCACTTGAGGTTCACCGGGGGATTCGAGAGCGGTGATGAAATCAGGAGAGGTTGGGAATGGTTCCATCACTAGGATAGAGCAAGTCAGCGTAGGACCATCTTTCAAGGAAGGTGGGATACTCGTATGTCATCTATTGCTGGAGGGACCATTCTCCACCTTTTTCTTCATTGGAGGAGGTGAACTCTCCACAGATGAAGCGATACGAATAGATGAAGAGGAGGAACGAACCATAGTAGATACAACTAAGGTGTTAATCATAACTATGGGATTTAGAAAAGGCAAGACATCTGGAACGTATGTCAACAAAGGTGGCTCCATGGAAGGAGCGATGAACACCTGCACCTTTCCAGGTGCATGTGTGCTCGCAACGAAAGCCGAAAGTGATACAAAGTTAGTTTGGACATAAATAGAAGGGAATATAGTGGAGGAAATGATAGGAGGTCCTAATACAAGAGTGACCATCTCCTCTTCTTTCTTTTGTAAGGTAGTTTGCTCGAGTAGAAGAGCCTTTCGCTGGCACTTGCGCTCACATGCAAGGCAATTTTTATGACTCTTTGACCCAGAAGCTAGGGTTTACAAAGGAATGGAGGGCTCCTTCTCAACCATGCGAGTGTCCTCCAGACCTGTTTATAGTGGAGGGACATACTCCTAGATGGGAGCAAGATGAGCAAGTTTAGAAATGGTAGGAGAAGTTGATTCTAGCACCTCGACAATGAGCCTCTTCTCATTCGTAGGAATGATAAGGGATCACGAGGCAAATTATATTCTCGAGCCTTTCTTTCTACCATAAAAAATAGTACCAAGGTCTAGGGGATCCGTTAGGGAGATCCGATATCCTGATCTTGGGTCTACACCAAGAAGGCACCATCGAACTCAATGAGTAGAAACCAAGCTTATTCATCCAATACTCCTACCAAGAAAGGGGAGTAGATGAGGCAACCCAAGAAGGAGCAAGCTTCTCCTTTCCCTTTTGGGAGGAGGCAGCTGGCTGCTCTGCTACAGGAAGGGTCAACTTCAGTTTTCCCTTGCCTCCAGTCTTATACTTCACATAGTTCTTATAAAGTAGGTCCATTATGGGTAGAAGCAAACTGACTGGAGTGGGCCAAAAGTGATCCAATGAATACCCCCCACGAGACAACATAGGTTGGTATCCAGTATCATGCACCATGTGCACAACACCTTCATGGAAAAACTTAAGGCACTTATGAATCATAGAGGTGATCCCATTCATGGAAGCCAACCAAGGTATCCCTAGTTTCACTTTGAATAGGTCTGACTCGAGAATGACATCAAAGACTGTTGGGAACAGGTGCCTCAACTTCTAGCTTAAACCTTTGAAAAGGACTTGGTGAAATTCCTTTTGTTCTGATCTTTACTGCTCTACCGCTGGGAGCTCTTCTTAGAGGTGCTGTTGTGCAGTTTACCAACCTACCACAGGCCTCTATTGTTCTGTTCATGGTTGGGTGGTGTTACTACCATACCGTAGAGTCATTCTTTTTTGCTGGTGGTAGCGCGGTCAATTTAGATGTTTACCTCCCTACCGATGGGGTTGCTTGAAGGTGGTGTGGTGGCTGCAGTGAAGGGTGATAGTCTACAAAGAATGCTTACCGTGATGGCCTTTTGGCCATGTCATGATGGCATGATAAGCCATGGTGGTCAGTGGAGTTTCTTACCTCCTTACCACGAAGGTCTTGCAATCAAAGCATGGTAGCATAATGGGCTTGACGACCGACACAAGCGGTTACCACCATACCGCGAAAGGCTTCATAGTGCTTGATAGTGGCATGGTGATGTGCGACAGTCTGACAGACAAGCCGTTACCTTAGTACCACGAGGGTGTTTTGAAAGACTAGTGGTTACGCGGTGACATCACCATACTATGGTGGTCCTTTTGGCTTGACACGGTAGCATGGTAAAGAGCTCGTGGATAGAGTTTGACTGATCTGACTCGACTAGAAGTGGTGAACAAATGGAAAGGTGACATGTGGTGAGCTATCAACAATTGATTGGCCAAATTTTTGAAAGTGGTGCATGCATTAACTGCAAGACTCATTTTGGTACGTGACAATATCCAATTATAGGAAGCAAAATTAAATGTAGGATGCCCTAATGCGTGATTGCAAGGTGGCTTGGTTAGGAAGTGATCAGATTCATCTATGAGAAGGAAGGTGTATAATTAAGACACCCAATTGGTTGTTGATTGTAACAAGTAGCAATCGAATGATTGTGAGTCTTAATTCTATGGTATGTTGCGATAACATTGCAACTGTGAATGTATTTTTGAGGAGGTCGATTGGATGCTGCTGAGAGCTGACATCTTCAAGTAAAGTCTATAACTTTGTATGTAAATTATTTTAGTGTAATACAAAGTGATTTATCTTGGTGTGGTGGGTTTTTTCTCTTGTAAGGGTTTTCCCACATAATTCTGGTGTTATCTCTATGATTGTGTATTTCTATCTTTCCTGTTCTATTGTGTTTGTTCAGCTAAGATGTTTAAGAAGTTTTAAAACTGGTCTTTGCACTTATCTTCTATGGTTTTAGCATTAGGAAAGCATTTCCACACCTCTGATTTTCCTTTCAAAGACCCCATCTTTAGTGCTTGATCTGACTAGGATGGACAATGTTATCAATCCATAGGGTTTTAGAGAAAGACCATCATGTGTATGGATGATGAATTTTGATTTTTCGTATTCCTCCCTTTGCAAGGAGTTTAAGAATAGAGTCTCCTCCATTATGACATTCAGTCTACTCATGGGATCGACTAAGACCCCTGTCACAATGTTTCCACTGAGGTGATACGTCTTACAAAGTGAATGTTATATTTGACGAGCTAGTCGCAAGACGAGGAGAAGGGGTAATAGTGACCATGTTAACATACACTTCAGGGTAAGCAATAGAATTAGAGGGATCGATAATCATGTTAGCAGAATGCAAAAAAATGGGTCCGTGCATATCTGCAACTCACTATTAGCTTTTGCCACTGATTTGTTTGTGTTTTATTTACTTCCATAAAGATCGATAGTAATATCCTCGATGTGATCCTATATCTCATGATGTAGGCCCATGCAATGTTTGGTATTATGTCTGTTAACTCGATGGTATTGACAATAGGCATTTGCTTCATACTAGCTAGGATATGGTTCCCTAACTGGTTTTGGAGTTGGTAAGTTAGCGATCTTATCCTTCAACAACTATTGTAAGATGGAGGAATAAGATTCTAATAACTTCATGAAATTTCAGTCGTGCCTGAGGCCGTTGTTATCCATAGTGGCTACTACGTTCACAACAACCTTTCCTTTTCCAGAGATTGATATAATAGACTTTTGCTCTGGATGGGAGCATGAGGAAGATCCCCCAAATTGAACTACCGTCTGTTGGTACTCCCATAGGGTTGCACATAAATGTGTGAAAGAAGGTTATTTCATTTCTCTTGCCAAGGACTTTGTAAGTTCCCTATGAACACCTTTTGTACATCGGAGTCCGGTAATGAGTATGATATTTGTAAAAAGAACACCTGATATCGTGAAATAAAATCAGTAATCTTCTCATTATCCCCTTGTTTACATCAAACAAGGTCAAAGAAGGTTATCTTAGGCTTGATGTTGTATTGGAACTATCGTAGGAACTAGTTCACAAGCTGATCGAACAAAAATATGGAGTTGTCAGGCAAAGAATAGTACCACTCGAGCGTTGTATCCTTGAGGTATCGAGGGAACAATTTTTCCATCAACACATCGTAATGGAAGAAATTTGTACATAAGGCATTTAAGGCAGACACATGCGTTTGTGGGTCCCCTTAGCCACCACATTTCTCGAATTTAGGAATCTCCATTCCTTGTGGGAAAGGAGTGTTTAGAATTGCTACCAACAAGGGGATATGTTAGAAGAAGGGCTGAGAAATAGGCTGGGCAGAAGCTTGGGAGAGGCTTGCCATTTGGTTCTGCATCTTCCCCATATTTTGAAGAAGGGTATTCAAAATCAGATCATTGGAAGGCATAGGACCAATGGAACCACTACTGGATGCACCGCCAAAAGCACCGTCGTGACTGCCACCGGGGTTGCCACCAATACCACCGCCACTGGTGTGACCTCTGCCAGAGCCACCACCTCTTCCAAAGCCACTACCAAGACCTTTACCGAAACCAACTCCGCTAGTACCACCTCTTCCATTGAAGTTTCCACCACCAAAGCCTCCACCAGTCATCTTGCCAAATCCTTCACCACTAGAGGCAATGGGAGGGGTCAAGTGAAAACCCAAAGGGTTCTTGTTTACCTTGATGGTTTTAGAACTTTCATAGGTGACATAGATCTTGATTGAAGGGATTGTGTTGGCCATGTACATAGATGTGGGAGGCATTGATACCTCTAGCTGTCTCTCATGTTATTCAAAGGGGCTACCTCGTACCATGCTACCATGGTTCAAAGGAGCACATGCTTCAACCTGACCAACAAAACTAGCCAAGAGTTCCATGCCTATTCGGTATTTTCCCACAATGTACTTTATTTCACTAATATCTTTAGCAACCCTAGCCAACTTCGAGTTTTTTTCTAGGTGATTCTCTAATGCACCCAACCCCTTGCTTAGACTAGTAACATATTTAGAGGGGATGTTGACAACTTCATGCTCTTCTATAGATGATGAGGTCAGTGATGCAAGAGGGGTAGGGACGCGATCAGTTTCATCAAGGAATCTAGACTCACCCCATGACACATGCTCCTATGTGGATAGGCCGACTACATAACCAAAGAAAAGATTGGTAGTGAAGCTAGAAGAGATTGTCTTCTCCATTGGAAGGTGTCACAAAATTCTCCTAACAATATTCCCAGAGGTCATAGACTGGGTTGTGATGCTCATAAACCTTCACAACACATAGGAGTGCAACGATCAAAGGGTATAAGAGAAAAATCCCAAAACACCAACGAACGAAAAGACGTTGGTTCATATCGGGTTCACGAAAAATGTAAGAGAGGGGGACCAACCACTACAAGGCTTCAGGTCATGAAAGGCTAAGAGTAGTATGGCTACCCTTACTTACCTCAATTTAAAAGGGTGTTAGGATAGACGAGATGAGATTGATGAGGACTATAAGGTCTTTCGATCACTCTGCAAACCCAAGAGTTGAAAGGAGACTAGACAAGTCAATTTTCAGGGTCAACTTTGTGTCTCAGGTAGCTCTCTGTCAGAGAACATAAGTGTGGTTCTAGGATGATAGCACGGTGTTTTGGCATCTCTCAGGTGTGCTAGCATCCGTATGGCTAAAAAATGAGGGAGACAAGGTATAACTTCTGAAAGACAGACTAACAACCTAGTTTAAGAACTTCTAAAGTGTAAAATAAGACCATGAAATATGAAACGTAAAGATGAACATGATAAAGAAAGTAGATTGCTGCAAGGGTGACAAAGATGATCTCACACAACAATCCTTTCACCAACTTGCTAGAAGATCTCTCCACCTAAACATAGAAAAGAGGGAAAATGTTGGGGGCTGTTTAGGGGTTTGCCTTAGTCAGATCCCCATTTTGGTTTTTCCACCTCTACAAACAACCAAGATTGCAACGATGTAGAAATAAAGCGATAAAGTGAGAATAAAAGAAAAGTAGACCAAAAACACTACAAAATAGTGTGTGCTTACTCAATCAAACAGTAGAGAAGATGAGAAGAGCTTACCACCTCCATGCAAAGTGCTCAAGGCTAGTGGAGGGGAAATATAGAGGAACTCAAGCCTTTGCTGTGATGGATTCGTCCTACGCTTGCTCTATCAAAGTGATGGAGTGATAGATTGCTGCACTATGAAGTGTGAAATGCTACTACAAAGCTTGGAGTGAATGCTCAAAGTGTGGAGAGATTGTTTTAACTTGTGAAGAAGATGAAAATGGATGAATGAATGAAGAATATGAAGAAGGAATGGATGAAAATGACCATATTTGGGATGGCCAGCTGAAGAAAGGCGTTATACTTAGACTTCCAATAGGAAGTGCAATGTTTATGTAGAATCTAGTCATAGGAATCTTCTAGGGACATAAGTGTGCCACACAAATGTCTACGTGCCGCGTGAGCATCCCTAATAGAAGCGCCTCCAATGACACACAAAATGGGCATCAAGTGTGATGTGAACAATAGGCTTACATGGAATTAAGCCTCTGAGTTTAGTTTTCTAAAGTGTAAAGGGGTGAAAGGGGAATTTGTGTTAGGGGTGAAAATTCACTCCTATATAATAACACTTGGATATAACAAGCCTGTAGGATGATGATGCTCTGCTTTCACCTTTTGAAATTCGATACACCTAGCCACAAATCTAGCAACATCTCCTTTTATCCCCTTCCAAAAATATAATGAATTCACATCTGCCAACATTTTTGTCACTCGAAGGTGTCCAGAGTATGGTGCTTCATGCACTTCTTTCCATGCCAAATTCCTTAGGTCAATTATGTTAGGTACATACACTCTCCCCTTATATCTAAGTAATCCCTTAGGTTCAAAATTAAAACCTTCATACCTAGTATCTTATGAATTGCTAGCAAGTGCTTTCTTGAATTGCAAATAGTACTCATCCTCTTTGCATTTCTGCAACACTTGACCTTTAAAGTCAGTTTGAATCGTCACTATTGAAGCAATATGACGTCTTCGACTCAAGGCATCGACAACCTGATTCTTCTTTCCTTTGATGTAAATGATGTTGAAGTCATAATGAATTACTAACTCCAACCATCTTCTTTTCCTAGCATTCAGATTAGATTGAGTGAATAGATACTTCAACCCATAATGATCAGTTTTCATCTCAAAGGGTTTCCCCAACAAGTAATGCCCCCACATTTGCAATGCATGTACCACAATTGCTAATTCTAAATCATGTGATGTATAATTTTGTTTGTAAGGTTTCAGCTTTCTTGATTCATAAGCAATTACTTTCCCATCTTGCATTAACAAACCACCTAAGCCCTCCCCAGATACATCTGTAATAATAGTAAATTTAGCTTGAGTATCTGGTAGTTTCAAGATCAGTGTAGTAGTTAACTTCTCTTTGAGTAGATCAAAGGCTACTTGGCACTTTTTAGTCCATTCAAATTTATTCCCTTTCTTTTGCAAAGAAGTAATTGAAAAGGCGATCTTGGAGATTTTTGAAACAAACTTCCTATAATATCCTTCTAGACCCATGAAACTCCTTACCTCTGATACATTCTTGGGTACTGGCCATTCTACCATTTCCTTTATCTTAGCTAGATCTATAGAGATTCCATCTGTCAAAATCACATAGCCGAGAAAATGCACTCTTCTTTGAAAAAAGGTACACTTAGAGATTTTACCATACAACTTATGTTCTCTTAAACATTGTAGGACTATCTCTAAATGTCTATGATGATCTTCCTCATCCTTAGAATAAAGCAGGATGCCATCTAGAAAAACCAAGACAAATTTATCTAAGAAATCCCTAAATACAATGTTCATCATGTTCATAAATGTTGTAGGTGCATTCATTAAACCAAAGGGTAGAACTATAAATTCATAGTGTCTATATCTAGTTCTGAACATAGTTTTAAAGATATCTTCATCTCTAACTTTCAACTGATGGTATCCAAATCTCAGATCTATCTTAAAGAATATGGTAGCTCCCCTCATTTGATTAAAAATATTGTCAATGCATGGAAACATAGACTTGTTCTTTATCATAGCTTTGTTAAGCATGCAATAATCAATGCATAAACACAAAGTACCATCCTTCTTTTTGGAAAAGATGATTGGTGCTCCCCAAGGTTACACACTTGGTCTTATCAACCCCTTAGATAACATGCCTTAAGCTCCATTAGTTCAATTTTGGTAATCCTATATGGTACCTTGGAAATAGGTTCAAACCCTGGAATTATATCTATAGAGAAGTCAAATATCCTTTTCGGTGGCAACCCAGGTAGCTCATTTAGAAACACATCTAAAAAATTTCTCAGTATAGGACTCCATATCTGACATTCTCGTTTCATCCATTTCACCTTCTTCCATCTCTTGGAAGTTTTGTGATCCAAAGTTATCAAGGTTCTCTTCAAGTTCTTCTATATTAATTGCAAAGAGTTTGCACCCTTTCTTCTTAGCCCTTAACAGTTGCATTGTAGAGATTTGGCGAATCTTGAACTCTCTTGGTATCCCTTGAAACTTCACTTGGTTATCAAGATCATCTAAGCATTCTACAGTTTTATCATGGAAATCTACCTTAGCCCTATGTCTCCATAGCCAATTCATACCAAAAATACCATCATAGGATCCTAAAGGGGTGACTGTTAGAAACCCTAGATCAGACATGCAAACCTAAACACCTTCCGCAGAAGAGAAAACATCAAAAAAGCAGAGCTTTGCATGTGAATGTGCAAATTGATAATATTTAGAATTAAGAAATTACAATAAGAGAATTGATTTATAAAAGCAATGTATGCAACCCTATTGTTGACCTAAAACAACTCAACTAAATAAATCTTATTTATTAATTAAGTAAACTAATTATTACCTAAGCAAAACCTAAGTAAAGTTATGCAAGTGTAATTAATTATTAATTACACTAACACCCCCCCATAAGTGCAACTTAGGGAGACTAAATAAGCATGCACCTAAAACTAAGATGAATGCAAGAAAGCATGAATGGGTCCCGACAACAAGGCTTGATTAGGTACCCATGTACAAATGCAATAATGAGGTAGAAAAGGAAAACCCAGTGGGACAACCCCCCCTACAGTGAGATGACTGCTATAAAGAAGCACTGGAAGAACACTATGGAGTAACACTGGAACAACAATCCAGAAAGCAAGGAAAGATACTTCTATCTACAAGAAACCATATCGGAATCATAATAATGCAACAACAGACCCAATGCCACAGAACACTTGAAAACTCCAAACTGGAACAACCTTGGAATCTATGAAGCAACTAAAGATGATATGAATGATGATAGAATCTGGAAGCCATGAATCTCGATGCTGATGCGAAACTAAGACTAAAAATTTTCCATGGGAACAAGTACCATAAAGACATAGGAACATTAACCACAAATTTAGTGGCCGTCAAACTGAGATGGATCCAATGTGTCAAGCTAAAACAAAATATGGCCAAAAGAAACTAAGAAACCAGATTACAAACCATGCGAGTTGTCATCAAAACAAGATGAATATCAAAGTTCATGCACACTCTAATCAGATTATTATGCAAGAAACCCCCCTGATGGAACTTTATATCAGTTCATTTATTACAATACCCAATGATTGCAAAAGGAGAGAATGCCTAAACATGCATAAACATAAAATTAAAAAAGACCTTAGATCTATGTAGAGGACTGAACCAACTTTCCAATTCCGCTATAATGGCGAAAAAAGGATCATTGAGTCAAAAGATATGCCCTCCAGAGTGAAAAACACAAGTTTTGAGTTAAAGAACCTTCAATATAAAATTGGAACTTAATCAAGAAAATAACCTACACCAACAGAATGGGCTTAGAACCAGCTTTCCAATGATATCTTGTTTACGAAAAACCAACTCCGTACGCAAAAGTTATGCCCAATTTGGTGAAAGTGCTCCAAAATGGCCAATTTGGCCTACAGGCAGCCTAGGGGGCTAAAAAAAATTCGGCCCCTGGTCCCGTGGGCAACCAGGGGCTGTAGTGGAGCCCTTGGTCACTTTTATGACTGATGTGGGGGCTAAGGGGTCAGCCGGGGGCTAGGCGCATAATGCTCGGTCCTCCATAAGACCTCGGTCTATCCAAAGGGGGCCTGACAGGGGTGGAACACAGGCCGGTGACCGGTTGGTGGTGCCGCCACTCTGAGCGGCCAGTGGGTGGCTTCTCGATGGCAGAGCAATTTAAAATTGGAGGTGTTGGCACGAAATCCAAAAAAATCATTTCAATTTTTTTTTTTTCGATTTTCATGCC
Source organism: Sequoiadendron giganteum (assembly GCA_007115665.2). Lineage (NCBI taxonomy): Eukaryota > Viridiplantae > Streptophyta > Pinopsida > Cupressales > Cupressaceae > Sequoiadendron > Sequoiadendron giganteum. The sequence continues at coordinate 777,677,222 of CM021102.1, forward strand.
TCGGGGAGCATGCTGGGGAGGCCGAACGACCTCCCTGGCAATTGTTTTTTGCCTTCTAGACCAACTTCTCAGAAATCGACAAAACGAAGGGCGATCTTAGGGTTTTTGGCCACTGCGAACACGATGGTGACCTTTGTTTGCGCTCAAAGTGCTCTAAAAAGTAGGCTACCTCCAAAGCTTCCAAAAAAACATCGGACTTGAAACCCTCACAGATCTAGTAAACGATGACCAAAATCTGCAAAAAGAAATCCAAACCTGACTTTTTCCAGTGCTCTATATCCAATGGTGAAGCCCAATCTGATCCAAGACACCACATGGATGAACTCAAGGCATAAAATCCTCGAGGAACCTTGAACGAACTCTGCAATGATTTTCTCTACAATTTGAGAAGGGGCTGCATGTCAAGGCTCTGATACCATGTTAGAAACCCTAGATCAGACATGCAAATCTAAAAACCTTCCATAGAAGAGAAAACATAAAAAAAGCAGAGCTTTGCACGTGAATGTGCAAATTGATAATATTCAGAATTAAGAAATTACAATAAGAGAATTGCTTTATAAAAGCAATGTATGCAACCCTAATGTTGACCTAAAACAACTCAACTAAATAAAGCTTACTTATTAATTAAGTAAACTAATTATTACCTAAGGAAAGCCTAAGTAAAGTTATGCAAGTGTAATTAAATATTAATTACACTAACAATGACATATAGCTTCACTTTTGTAGAAAAGCAAGGTAGCTCTATCCTAGCTTCAAACAAACATTGATCTACCTTTGCTCTTGTCTGGTTTGCATACTCTACATCCGAGGACTTTTCCATGTATCCAACCTTTCTAGATAATTTCTTAGCTACTCTAGGTGAATTGAAATTCTCAGTTGCATCAGTATCTATAAGTACAAAAATTGGTAAGCAAAAAAAAATACCTAGAGTTTCAATTGGAGTCACTTGATACTCCGCCTAGCAATCATTCACAACTGTATGTATCTTTTTTTGGAACACCACTTGTTGGGTAGGTAGTGGATTACCATAAGATTGTGACCTAGAAGACTTATTGGGACATTCTCTAGCTCATAGTGGTCTCCTCCACATGTAAAGCATCCAGTAATTGATCCACTCTTCCTTGTGGGTTCTCTTGATTTACTAGTGTTTCCACTAGCATTGTTGGTATTCCCACCATTGGAACCATTCCTCTTGTGTTCCCTTTTTGATTCTTTTCCACCATTATGAGATCCTTTTTCTGCTTGCCTAGGTACATTTTACGCAACTTCCACCTTCTTTAGGTTTGGCTTGTCCCGAGCTCCTACAATCTTCTTACATTCTCTGCTTTCCTGGCAGATGGAGATAGCCTTGATCTTTTACTCTTATTTAACCACTTTCTCATACACAAGATCCATAGTTGCTGGACCATGAACATCCACCTCTCGTCCGATCTTACTATTAAGTCCCATGATAAACTTTCTTATGTGGAAGCATTCATCTTTCTGGTACATAGGAACATAATGTAGCAGATAGGTAAATTTTTTCCAATACTCATTGACCACCATATTACCTTGTCTCAGACTCTAAAATTCCATGAGTTTCTGGTCAAAATAGAGTTGGGGAAACCATCTCTTAAAAATAATCTCAACAAATTCACTCCATGTTAGTTTTAAAGAGATAATATTGAGTTCCATATTTTTATTCATCCAACAGTTAGAGGCTTCTCCTACTAACTGGTATGCTCCCCATGTGGCTTTGGTGACCTTAGGATAATTTCAAATCTTGAAAATACTTCTCCATTTGGACTAACAAAGCCTCAACTTCGTCTCCACCGACACTTCTTTCAAACTTGTGTGAGCTAATTTTCTTCATATCTCTAGAAAGTTCAAAAGCCATACATTTCTTATTTGTTTCCTCAGATAGAGAAGGTGATTTGTCTCTCATGATCATGAGTTTGATCATGTTTGTGAGAAGAGTTTTCTCTCTCATGCTCATTATTGGGAACTTCCTTCTCAACTCTACACTTTACCCCTTTCTTATTATAGGTTTTCCAATCTTGCTAAGATTTGGTCCAGTCTAGCTTCAACTTTGATTGGTCCTTGCCCAACTTCTTCGCTTCCGCCAAGATTGGTTCGTGTCCTCACCATCTTCACAAGAATGGATTTTACCTAAAGGTTCATCCATGTTATATTTAATCATGTTATTAACTATATTATGGAAAAAATTAGAATGGAATTAAATAGAACATAAGGAATTCCACATGACTTAAGCACACACTTTCGATAAACACATGCTTTTTATTCATTTTTCAAGGATTTCAATATCTTTTGATTACATGGAATGACTATTTAGATAGTCGAGTGGAGAGTATCCCTCAGATTCAATCTCTCACACATAACTAAATGGAGTATATCCTATAGATTGAGATTGTTGCTCATCTCTCATTTGTTCATACCTATCCCATATTAGATAATAGCCTTTAGATTTTTCATCCGATACATAGTTGCAAGGTACATAACCCTTAGACTCATTACTCAAGGAAATTACAATTACTTCCACCATTGGAAGAACTCTAGGGTCCCTAAAGATAAATGTCAGATTGACACTCCCTTTTGATGGCATATCTTTAGAAAGTGATAAAGATTCAGACTTCTCTGGTGAGATGGAAGGTAGGTAGTTGTACTTGGCCTCCATCTTTATCTTTCTCTTCACATCACTGATCCGAGAAAGTGTGTGACTGAAAGTTTTAGTGTCGCTTAACCAAATGGAATTGTCGAAGTTAGTACCCTCAATTGTTCTAGTGATGGCTTCTCTTTCCTTCTTCACCATGAGGTAGTGCTCATTTTCGATTACAAAATTTCTAGCCATTAACCTAAGATGCACTATCCTGGGACACGAATTTCCAAAAAATAGATAACATTGTGTAGAAAGTATGATGAGCTCATAGGTTCCCGAGCTAAACCTGGTAGCTCTGATACCACATGTAACATGCCAACCGTTCACTGAAGTAAAATTTCCTAAGTTTTAACTTTGTTAGTAAATAAACTATGTAACAAGATAGTGCAATAATTTTTTTCTTTTCTTTATTGAGAACAAATGAACATAGATGCCATAACAATATACAAGGATTCCATTTCAATATAATAATTTTATAAATTAAAATATTCCAAGAATGTGCACAAGCACATATATAGCTCAACCTAGCTTCAAAGCAATAGATATAGATGGTTCATGATCCTACTTTCAAAACCTTCGCCTTCTATCGCTTGTTGAGGAGGAGAAGCATCACTCAAGCACTTTTCCATGAGCCATAGACTCATATGTGGTCCCCCAAACATCTATCATATGATAGATGACCCTACCCTTCGATGAAGAGATTGGTGGAGTAACCTCACATGATAACCACATTGAGCTTAGTGTTGTGCCCTACATGACTAGAACTTGTAACCGTACAATCTGGAACTAGCATGCACTACATGGAAATGGTGAATTGATAGTGGAGCCAAAGACAATCACACTACTTTGGCCAAATTTTTCTCACTTAGTACTTCGAGTGAAGGCCATTTTATTCACTTACACTTTCTTAAGCTTGTTTTGACAAAAGGCCACTATAATCTATGCATAGGTAATCCTTTCAATGGGTAATCTTTAACCCCATAATTAAATTATCCCATTTCCTACAAAATCTATGATAATTCTACTAGCATATGAACAAGTTCCCTCCCTTCAATGGACAAACAATCCCAGGAGTAACCCACTAGCTATCTAGTATAATTAAATAACCTAGGTACGAGTAAACCTTAAGCTACCCTTGTTTAATCATATCTATTATAATTAATACCTATGACAAATAGTTTCTCCTATCATGGAGTAATTACAAACACTTCAAAAAATAGCATAAAAATCTTATATTTTCATTTCAAAGCAAATGTTATATTTCCTAAAGCAAGTAATCTCAATAGATGAAACAAAGCACTCAAGAATCAATATTTCATAAACAAAGACAAATAAAGGAAAATATATCATCATGCTTGCTATACGGTTATCCAATTGATTGATTTATTGCACAACTTTCCAATAACATCCCACTAGCTTCATTTTGACCTCACAAGCAATACCTCAATAATACCTCTCACAAAAGTTGATAATATTCTCCTCTCAAGTATAACTTAAATAATAAAGCTCCTCACAAAATACTCAAATTTCTCACAAAAAGGTAGCATAATATGATTGCATAAAAATGTACAATAGAAGTGTATAGTAGTATGGAATAGAATGCTTCAAATGAGAGAGCATGTATCTCTATTTATATAGTAGAAAGGAGTCTTCACAACCTACAAAAAAGGCATGTAAATTGATAGTAGAATCCATGCCGTTGACTCACTCCATTTAGATCAAAAGGTGGTAGCAAATAAAGAGTTTACTCAACACACTAGGCTACAGGTCAACCTCTATGTTTTGATAACAACATAAGACTATTTCAATCTGCACATGATCAAATGGTGACATTCAAATTGTTCCTAGATTGGAACTCTACAACATTAAGAACTTCATAAGATGACACCAGGCAAGCAACCTATTTACCTATTATTTGGTACAACCCTTACTGAATCAGTCTATGTTTAAAATGTAACACTTGCATATAGTCGACTAAGTCTATGCTCAATAGAAAGTCAAGGTATGATGAGTCACCTTGCACATAAATGACACTTTGACCATTTCCTTACCTTGCTATCAAGTATCCTATTATCACGTGTTTCACTTGATTTGTTGTTTGGTAATTATTCCATCCCCATATGATATGGCGTCCCAAATAATTGTTGTTTACCAAGTCAATGATGTTCTATCTCAACGCATCGACTATGCAAAACTCTCCATATCGATTTAACTATTGTGTATTACATAGCATATAATTCGATCTTTAGTCTTTGCCAATATACATTATATTTGACCTTTACAATGCTTTTATATGTTGCATAAAATCGGCCTATGTTCGTGTAATAAATCAGCCTCTAAGAATTGCTTATGTTAATTGATCTCCAAGCACATAATCATATTTAAATATAAATATGCATATACATATATATGTATATCAACACACACATATATATGTATATGTATATATTTGTTTATATATATATATATATCTTATGCCAATTGTGTTGAATTTTTGCCTTAGCTTTTTGGCTTGTTTCTCCATCGGCCTTGGCGGTTTCTTCTTGTTTATGGCATTTACGACCATACGACGGTGGCTATCGCTGGCTTTGGCTGTGACAATGATAGTTTAGAGTGGAGGTTACCGCCCTACCATGTGGCTTGTTTTCTAACCCGCAGTGGGTGCGGTAAACCACTGGCGATTGGTTGGCAGTGGTGTTGTTTTGTGTTTGTGCATGGCAACAACTTAGACAGAATAAAAGTTATCCTATCTCTCTTGAAAGGTTGATCTCTATGAACAAAGAAATAACCCCAAAATCTCTTAGGTGTTAGGTCATGACAATGAAGTAGAGAAAACTCAGTGATAAAATGTGAATATGCTAGTAATCACAAGGAGCCTTATGTGTGAATGCTGGGAGCTTCTAAACTCATCAGATTTCGAACATAGTGATGCTGCAATTTTGATTCCTAACCATTTAATAAAAGAAACAACAAAAGATATGGGTTTCAGAAGTTCTAATTGCTAACACTACCTCTAACATCAATCATGCAAATGACAGAAGACCCGAAATGGACTAATCCCTTGAAACTAATTTCTGGTCAACCTAGGCTATACTTGTAATCTTGCAAAAAACAGTGCAATCTTCTAAGGTTTCAGAGATTTTCAGGCTGAAATCATTCATTCAATGAGACTGAACGAATAGATGCAACTGAAGTAAGCACATGAATCGGGTACAGGTTGACCTTGCACAACATTCCCATAATCAAGAAGCTGCCCAAGATATGAACCAGGGATTGCTACAACACTTTGGATGTTAGATCATAAGCATTACAAAATCGAATCTAAACTATATTCAAATACTTCCAAATATTTCAAAAGATGAAACAAGAAACATGCAAGATTATTTAACACAGAGGAGACACCAGTCATAGCACAATGTCCACACTTTCATTAAATCATAATGTTTACAACATTTCCGGTCTGTTACGACATATGCCTGAAACGTGAAAGCTTCCTCTAATCTACTAACATGCTAACCTACTACTAAACTATGAACGATTACAAGTATTTTCGACTCAGTCCTCTAATCTCTATCTCTTCCAACCTAGCTGAGTCTAACCAACAAAAGAAGCAGAGTGCCAAATATATAGAAAATCGCCCGTGCAAGAATAGAGCTAGGGTTACAAAACTTACGACCACCAACCAGATTGGCCCGATAAATAGCAGTAACCCGCCACCTAGTAATAAATGTAGCAAAGGACACCATCAGGTCAACCAGGGTTGCATGCAACCGAGGGAAGGATCCTCGAGCCACACCCGTCATGAATGAATGCTCGAGCAAATAGAGGAATGGCAATGTGCGCACAAAAGCTAGAAGGAATGCCAACCATCTATTGGGTTGAAGATGCGAATGAATGACCGAGATCGATGCCAACCATGAAGAACCCATCACTTCTCACCAGCCAGACATTAGTGGCCACCAACTGCAACAACCCTGTGTGTAGGAATGGGCCACACTACTGCGATCACAAATCATGCCCAAATCCGTAACGTACACATCCAAATCTAGCAACGTTCATCATTGATTCAACCTGCACACAAACAAGACATCATCAATACCCAAAACACCGTCAAAAATCGAGCACGCTCAAAGAAACCAAGGTCAGAGAACCAAGCAGCAACCCAGGTGGGAGTGGAGCCAGAAATGGGTAGAGGCAGAGACAGAAAGGAAAGGGGAACAGGTGAAACAAAGCCAAAACCCACTAGGTGGAAGCGGAGCGGAAATGGGAACAAAAACCCAACAGGAGATAGGCGGAACCAGAGGCAAAATAGAACACAGGCAAAGAGCCAAGATGGGTGGGAACAAAGAACACCCCGACGAAAGCAGAGTGGGAACCAAAAAGGGAACCCACGAAAAGCCAGGTGGAACTGGAGTGGGAATTGGAATGGGATTAGGACTAGGAGCTTTGGAAAATTTCCCAACCATGATCCATTCTGCACTCAGCTTCGGCAAACACGAACGGAGAAAACAAAGCGCACGCGAGGAAGGCCAGAGCCAAATGGTGGGGAGAACCAAACCAACGGGGGCTGAACTGGATCCGGAACCAGATCAGGATTGGGTGCTTTGGAAAAGTTCCCAACCATGATCCATTCCACGCCCGACTCCGCCAGGAACAAACAAAAAGGGCAGCAAGGCCAGCGATCGAAACAAAAGGGGAAAATCAACGACAAAGTGAAAAGGACGGGAGCTGGAGCCAGAGAGGGAAAGGAAACTGGACTTCAAACTTTGGAAAATTTCAAAATCGGATTCCATCCTGGTTTTGATCCCGATAGAACAAAAGAAGTAATGAAAGAAGCAAAGCAAAAGAAAGACTAAGGGAGCCAACCCTTAGACCGAAAGTGGGCAACACAAAGACAAAAATAGGAAATCAGGAAGCGGAGCTAGAGCCGGGACCGAAACCAGACTCAGAACTTGTAAAAAGTTCAGAATCAAATTCCATCCCGGTTTCACCTCCGGTAGAACAAAAGAAAACAAAGGAAAAGAAAGAAGGGAAAGCTAAGGGAGAAAACCACAACCCTTAGGAACCAAATAAAGACAATACAGGGGAAAAAAAAAGGCAAAAGAAGACCACCCAAAAGGACATCCGCAAGACACCAAGGCCACCAAGAACTCAACCAAAATGGAACCCAAGACCAAAGCAAGCACCAAAAGACAAAAAACCTCAAGATTTTCAAAGGTAAGCACAAAGAGGGGTAGGCAAAAGAGGGTGCCTACTTCAATGGGGCGTGTGTGCAAAACTGCACAAAAAATGGTGACTCTGCTGGGGAAATGCTCTAGAGCATTTCGATGACAAGCTGTCATCATGAACTTAGAATATCTGGTTTATTTCCAAAAGCAACCTAGATAGAGCCTCACTGCTAGTCAGGCGTCCATAGCCCCAGTGAGGTTATCACCATGATCCTGCCTAGCATAGCTCTACTGCTAGCCAGGCATCCATAGCCCCGGTAGAGATACTAGGATGCCCTTGAAAAGGTGAACCCTTTTGATTTTCAATGTTTTCTTTTCTTTTCTTTTGATATTCTCTTTTGATATTTGCTTTTAAAACTTTACTTTTCACCTTGTGGACAAATGAAGCCCACACTCAAGGATGAGAACCACAGTGGCGCTGGAGAAAAATTTAAGTTTTTTCACCCAATTAGACCTCCTAAAGACCACATGCAACTTAGGAATTCTTAAGATATGTGCGAAGATATAAGACCCAAATATATTCTAGAATTTAACTTAGACAAGTGACTCCAATTCCCAGCTTATGCAACATCAGATGGAGGAAATCTACCAGTTCAAACGACTCCAAAAGCATGATAAAAGTTTGTAGAAGAAATCCCAGAGCATACCCAAATGAGCAACCAGTTGTATAGATGTAATAAGCCCAAAAGAAGCAAGGTGACCCAAAGAGACATCAGACAAGCAGAGCCAAAACCAAAAGAAACCCCACTCTAACCAAAGCAAAATAGAAACAAGACAGCATAAAGGAAACCTAATCTACTAGTATACAAGGACTGAGTTGAAGACAACTCAAGACTGGAAATAGTGCTTCAAATACTGCCCATTGACAGGAAGTGGGATATTTTCTCCAATGAGAGTTTTCAAACGAAAGGCATTATTCCCCAAGATTTCTGCAATCTGATAAGGGCCGAGCCAAAGTCTGTCAAATTTCCCATGCTCCCCCTTTTTGTCATGGGCCTTATCTGAGTAGAGAACCAAGTCAGAGATTCTAAAGGCTTTTACCTTGGCTCTCCTATCAAACCATCATTTTACAACACCCTGATGTTTGGCGAAGTTTTCCAAAGCTTCATCTCTTTTCTCTTCAAGGTGTAATAATTCAGCTAAGTGGGCTTCACATTTATCTTCTCCCTCATAATATTCATTGATGAATTGCAGGGTAGGGATCTTTAGCTGGATGGAAAAGACAGGTTCCAAACCAGTCACTAGATGATAAGGAGAGGTTCCTATGGATGTTTTCTGTCTATTGCGGTCTGCCCAAAGAGAAAATCTAAGTTGGGTATGCCAATCCTTGGGGTTTTTATCTAATAGTTTTCCGATGACTGTCAAAAGATTCTTATTGGAGGACTTAGCCAAACTGCTCCCTTGTGGGTAGTAGTTAGATGTAAATTTGATGGCAACCCCATGGTCATAAGCCCAATTAGAAAACTTTAAAGATGCGAATGTAGAACCATTGTCACAAACCATAACTAATGGACAAATAAAGTGGTTAATAATACCTAATTCCATGAAATTGATCACTACTTCAGAAGTACATTGTTTGCATGCAAGAGCTTCAGTCCATCTAGTAAAATAATCAGTTATGGTAAGAATATACCTGTGGCCTACAGATGAAGGTGGGTTGATTGGACCTATGAAGTCCATTCCCCATTGTGTGAATGGTTTTACCTCTATGGCAGGTCGAAGTGGAAGAGCTACACACCTCTCCCGACTTGCTGCAGTTTGACACATATGGCAAGTTCTCACATGGTTATGTGCATCCTTAGACAAGGTAGGCCAATAGTGACCTACCCTCAGAACTTGATTCATAGTGGAAGATGCTGAACCATGGCCTATGCCATATTTATCATGAAACTTAGCCATCACCTTGCCTGCCTCTTCTTTCCCTAGGCATCTTAGGTAGACACCCTCATGATTTCTCTTATATAAAAAAAATCCCTTCATCATGTAGCTGCCACTCTTCAATCGTAGGGCTCTCCTTTGTATTGAATTCAAGTATTTGGGACACTGGCGATGCAACACGCAGTAGACAATGTCATCATACCAGCTCCCTGGAGAAACATCCTCAAGATTATAATGTTGAGTCATAAGGTCAGGACCCGTTTCTACCATTTTCTTGGTTAGTCCTTGCCCTCATACCAACTTCATGGGTTGAATCTCAATGTCATATTCCTACAACATAGTCACCCATTTGGCTATGCGTTCACCCAACTCATTTTGCATCAGCAATAGCTTAATCGCAGGGTTAGGGACTATAGCAAAGACTTTGTTTCTTAGTATGTAGTGCCTAAACTTCTTCATAGTTCAGATCAAGGCATAAACCTACTTTTCAAAACTAGGATACCTCAACTCGACATCCCTCGAGGGTGCACTCATGAAGGCTACAGGATGCTCATTCCCTTGATAAGACTTTTGTGTCAGCAGGCTAGCACAAGAGTGATCAGAGGCAAATGAATAGATGTAGAATGGCTTAGTGTAATTAGGACTTATCAAAATAGGGGCCTCAACGATAGCTCTCTTGATTTCTGTAAATGCCTCCTTAGCTTCTGCATTCCATTTGATCTTTGCTTCCTGCTTCATCATGGCATTCGGTGGCTTGAATATTTCTGCAAATCCAATGATAAATTTTCTGACAAAATTAATCTTGCCAAAGAAGGACTTCATTTCCCTTTTGCTTGTAGGGAGGGGGATTTTCAGAATTTCCTCCACTCGCCCAGAATCAATGGCAATACCTTGTTCTAAAATAATGTGCCCTAACAACTTTCCCTCAGTGACCCCAAAAATGCACTTCATTGGATTAAGTGAAATACCAAACTCCCTGCATTTCTTGAATACTTTGCACAAATATGCAACATGATCACTTCTCTTCTTGGAAAAGACTGTTAAATCATCCATGTAGATGATTATACACTTGCCAATGATGTCCTTGAAGGCCATATCCATTTCTCTCTGGAACATAGCTCCAACATTGATTAATCCAAAGGGCATTCTTCGATAAGCAAAGGTTCCCCATTTTGTAGTGAAGGCAGTCTTGTTCCTGTCTTCATATTGAACCATGACCTGATTGTATCCAGAGTATCCATCCAAGAAGGAAATCATCTGAGATCCATTGAAAACTTGAAGCACCTCATCCAGTGAAGGGACTGGATAATTATCCTTTTCTGATGCTCTGTTTAGGTTCCTGAAATCGACACATAGCCTGATTTCCCCATTCTTCTTTCTAACCGAGACCAAGTTTGCAACCCACGTTGAATGTCTTACTGGGAATATGATTCGTGCTGATAATAGCTTCTGCACTTCCCTTTGAATAATGGGCTCCAACAAAGCATTGATTGGTCTTTGTCTTTGTCTAAATGGCTTGACACTAGACTTGAGGGGGATGGTGTGTGTAATTACTGCAGTGTCATATGTTCTCAAGTCATCATAGCTCTAGGCTATCACATCCTGATATGTGTGCAAGGCATCAATAATTCCTTTCCTTTCCTCCAGAGTGCACACCTTACCAATAAGGAAATTTTTGACATCACCCTGGGTCCTCATGTTGTATGTTTTACATTGATAGTTGAGGTATTCCCTTTTCATTTTCTACTCTTGATCTTTAATCCTATCCAGATCGAAGATCCTTTTTAATTGCACCATGCCTCTTGGGATAGTATTAGTCTTCAAATTGAGGACCCCTTCTAGGTCAATTTTAGCCTCCTAGGGCTCGACCTCATCAATTACTTGGGAAGAAAATACATCACAACTGGTAATAAAATCAAGAATGTGCTTATCATCTTCAAATACCTGAAAGTTGGTGACATTGTCGAGCACCGATGGTGTTGGAACAAGTTCCACAGTGAACTTCTTTAAGCCTGAAAGTGATAATGGCTGCAATGTACTTGTTGCTTGTGCCAGAGAATCGACAGTTTGGTTCTTACTCTGTGGGATCAACTGAATGTTGAAGGCATCGAATCCATCAATAAGGTCCCAAATTTTGTGTTTGTAGTTGGTCATTCTATGATCATGGCACGAGTATTGCTTTCTTACTTGCTTGACCATGAACTCAGAGTCTCTGAATACTTGCAGAATTTTGACTTTCTTTTTATGTGCCATTAGCAGCCCATGAACTAGAGCTTCGTACTCAGCTACATTGTTAGTGCATTGGAATTGGAGTCTGTGAGTAGCAAAGTATGTCTTACCCTTAGGACTGATCAACTCAAGTCTTGCTCCAACACCTTGCTTAGATTTGGATCCATCAAACCTCAATACCCAGCAATCATTAGCCCTTGCTTTTCTTGAGGTACCCTGGTCCTTACTAACATTCAAAGGTTCTTTGGGAGGCTCTGGATCCTTTCCCTTTTGATTATTTTAAATGATCTTTACGCCTGACCCAACAGTTGGGGCTGTGTTGATGTGTCCTTGTATTCGTTCTACTATAGCTTGACACAAGCAACACTCTAATTCAGAATGAGGAGCATTCTGCACCCGACACCAATTAGGAAGAAGCAATTCTTCAAAGTGCATGTGTCTACCCAGCTGAACCTAATTTTCTACACATTTTTGGATAAATTCTTGGAAGTTGTTCAGTAGGTCAAGTTGCTTCTCTTCCTCATTCTCAAGTTCCTCTCCTATCACCAATTTTGATGTTTGGTCAAGCATTATTTCGGGGCTTGAGGCTTCAGGTGTGGATTCACTAAAAGAGCTTCATAGCATCAAGACTTCTTCTTCCTCCAAAGTAGGAGAGGCTAGGACATAGTTTCCCATACTGACTTCTCTCACCAACACCTCATTCGAAGTATTCTGATATTCAGTAATGACATACTTCATTCTTGGTTCCCTTTCGATCCTGATCTGATTTGGAACTCCTTTCCAAGGGAGCCACATGTGGGAGTGATCCATGGATGTGTATCCATTGAGTGATTTAGTAAAATTTCTACCCAAGATCAGACCATAGGTGTCAGGGATGTCAACCACCTGGATATTGAGTACTTGTTGCACTCTAGGGTTAGAGGCAACTTGCATGGGAATCATATTTAGTTCTCTTACAATTTTCACCTCTATTTTGTCTAATTGGGTGACTTTCTTTTGAGAAGCTACAAGGGTAATACCAAGAGCCCTACAAACAGTGAATGGCATAACATTTGTAGATGCCCCCGAATCTAGAAGGTAATTGTGCAGATTTTTACCGAATATACGAATGGAAATCAGAAATGGAGGGGTTTCCATTTTGCCTTGGAATAAACTCAGCTGTGAGTCAGCTTGGGTGACCTGACTCTTATCCTTTTCTCTACCCTTATCCCTGGGTTGTGATGGACTAGGACCTTTGGGTATTTGTAAAATAGGGGATCTTGCAACTACTTCATTGGTAGCTACTCCTAGTGTTGCTATATTTGAATTAAAGGATCCAAGGACGGCATTTCTGATTTCAAGAACTCTTAATAACTCGAAAGCAGAAAGACTCACCTTTACCCTTTTGAGTTCCTCGGTAACATATTCTCCCAGCTGTTCCATATTCATGTTAGTGCGGAGTTCCTTGGAGTGCCCAACCTTCTCCTTCGCTGTATCAACAATGCCTCACTTGGAGACATCCGGTTGTCCCTCCTTTGTCAGGTATTGTGGAGGCATCTGGGGTAGGACAGATTGATGATGGCATGTAGATCTGGTGGAGTAGCAAAATTGTGTGGAGGGGCAGATGTAGTGAACGGTCCCCCAACTTGTGGATTCATGTGGGGCTTACTCCTCAGATCATACTTTCTGACAGGTTGCTAAAAAATTTGCACCTCTTCAACATTAGCCTCTTCTTCATCCAAGGGGCCATTTTAATTCTCAGTTTCTTCATTGAATAGCTAAGAGATTTCATCTTCATTGAGAACTTCTTAAGCCTCTCCATTCTGGCTGCTTGATTCTTCTTCTGGTTCATTCTCTTCATCCTTAGGGAACGAAGCATGATACAACACTAAAAATGGGGAATCATAGGGGTTTGAGGGTACCAATTCTTGGTCGGTGGAGTTATTTCCAACTTCACATTGAAAGATTGAAGCTGTGTTTTGAAATTGAGGGCAGTGAAGCTCAGAATGCTGATTTGTCTCATGAAGTCTGCACCATCCAGATAGAGTAGCCTCCGCTAAGTATACACCACCTAGAGATTTTTCTTGATTGGAAGGCTGATCTAGTGGAGTGGGAACTCCCCCATTGTTAGGCCCAGTGTTCCATGACCTGTTTTACCTAGGTGGATGTCTTCTTTCAAATCTTTGTCCCCATTATTGGTTTCTGTCAAAGTTCTGGCCAGAACCTTGTCCTCTTTCAAAATTTTGATTTCTATCATAGTGTTGTCCTCTATTATAATTTGATTGATGCTCTTCTGATTGGATTGGAGCTGATTGTTCTGGTTTCGTAGATGAGTTACTTCCATGTTCAACTTCTTCACTTGCTTGTTTAGCTCATCTAACCTTTCTTTATCTGGATTGTTGTAAGGGACCAGATTCATGGTGTTTGGGGAATACCCTAACACTCCTCCAGAACCATTAGACTGGTTCAAGACCTCTGAATTCTACAAATATGTGGGGAAATTATCTTGTGGTTGTGAATGGAGGGGATGGTTTGTAGTCTGTTGAGGATAACCGATCATTGGATGATTCTGGATTACTGGGTGGCTCAGGTGAGGAACCAGAGGCAACTATGAAACAGAGTTCATGACGGGAGTGTGATTAGTCAGAGCCTGGTTGAGAGATTGGACTTGGCTTGGGTAAGCAGTTGGTCCCAAGGACGACAAGGGTCCTGACAAGTGTTATCTCAAGTCGGTGCTGACCTTGACAACTTCTATGTATGCGGCGAGCAAGGTGGTTGGTGGATTAGTCCTCCACTTGGGGAAGGTAGAGGTAAGACTATCAAGATCTTCAAAATAGACCTCTAGGGCGGTGGCCTCATTTCTAGCATAAGGTGCTTGTAATCTGGTGTATGCTCGGTGGAACCTATTGTTGAACAATCCTATAGGCTCATTGATTTCTCTCTTTACCCCAGTAAACTACATATATAGCTCATTGGCACTGATGGGAATCTTGATTTTTAGCAAGAATGCGGCTTCAAGCTCAGCCCAGTCATGAATGGAAGCAACAGGTAAGTGGTTGTAACAATAGAAGGCCTCCTCCCCCAAGGAATAGGGGAAGAGTTTGCACGCAACATCTTCATGGTTAATTCCTCTATCTCTCAAACAAGTCTGAAAGATCCTAATGTGTTCCTCTACTATCCTATTCAAGTTATTCGTATGAAACATGGAGTAGAAGTGCTCAGGGTTCTTGGGCATGACATTGTAGTTGTTGAATGTCAAGGGTGATGGGTTAGTTGCCAAGAAAGCCATTGGTGGGGGTGGTAATGTCAAATGGATGACTGGTGGGTGTCGTGGAATGGGACCAACTTCAGAATTGGATGAAGATGGAGTGGGTGGCGGTGAAGATGGTGGGAATGTTGGATTAGATGATGATTCCTCCCTCCCTTTGGTCCTTCTTGACCTAGTTGGAGGTGGAAATTCTTGAAAATATTCTACTTCTCTTGTTACAGATCTGGTTCTCCTTCCGAGCCTATCAGGAGAGATGGCATTTAGAAAGCGCTCCAGCTTGTTTGTTGCCCTCCTTCTAGAGCCAATCTTGATGTTAGGTGTTTCTGCATGGCAAGAACTTAGATAGAATAAAAGTTATCCTATCTCTCTTGAAAGGTTGATCTCTATGAACAAAGAGATAACCCCAAGGTCTCTTGGGTGTCAGGTCATGACAATGCAGTAGAGAAAACTCAGTGATAAAATGTGAATATGCTGGTAATCACAAGGGGCCTTATGCATGAATGCTGGGAGCTTCTATTCTCATCAGATTTTGAACATAGTGATGCTGCAATTTTGATTCCTAACCATTTAATAAAAGAAACAACAAAAGATATGGGTTTCAGAAGTTCTAATTGCTAACACTACCTCTAACATCAATCATGCAAATGACAGAAGACCCAAAATGGACTAATCCCTTGAAACTAATTTGTGGTTGACCCAGGCTATACATACAATCTTGCAGAAAACAGTGCAATCTTCTAAGGTTTCAGAGATTTTCAAGTTGAAAGTATTCATTCAAGGAGACTGAATGAATAGATGTAGATGAACTAAGCACATGAACGGGGTACAAGTTGACCTTGCACAACATTCCCATAATCAAGAAGCTACCCAAGATATGAACCAAGGATTGCTAAAACACTTCGGATGTCAGATCATAAGCATTAAAAAATCAAATCTAAACTATATTCAAATAGTTCCAAACATTTTGAAAGATGAAATAGGAAACATACAAGATTATTTAACATAGAGGAGACACCAGTCATAGCACACTATCCACACTTTCATTAAATCATCATGTTTATAACATTTCCAGTCTGTTACGGCATATGCTTGACACATGAAAGCTTCCTCTAATCTGCTAACAGGCTAACCTACTACTAAACTATGAATGATTACAAGTATTTTTGACTCAGTCCTCTAATCTCTATCTCTTCCAACCTAGTTGAGTCTAACCAACAAAAGAAGCAGAGTGCCAAAGATATAGAAAATTGCCCGCGTGAGAACCGAGCTAGGGTTACAAAACTTACGGCCACCAACCAGATCGGCCTGCCAAATAGCAGTAACCCGCCGCCCAGTAATAAATGTAGCAAAAGATGCCATCAGATCAACCAGGGTTGCATGCAACCGAGGGAAGGATTCTCGAGCCACACCTATCATGAATGAATGCTCGAGCAAATAGAGGAATGGAAATGCGCACACAAAAGCCAGAAGGAATGCCAACCATCGATTGGGTTGAAGATGCGAATGAATGACCCAGATCGATGCCAAACATGAAGAGCCCATCACGTCTGACCAACCAGACACTAATGGCCACCAACTGCAATGACCCTATGTGCAGGAAAGGGCCACATTACTGCGGCTGCAAATCGCACCCAGATCTACAACGTACACATCTGCAAATCTAGCAACATTCATCATTGATCCAACCTACACACAAAGAAGACGTCATCAATACCCTAAACACCATCAAAAATTGAGCACGCTCAAAGAAACCAAGGTCAGAGAACCAAGCAGGAACCTAGGTGGGAGCGGAGCCAGAAATGGGCGGATGTGGAGATGGAAAGGAAACGGGAATAGGCAAAACAAAGCCAAAACCCACTAGGCTGAAGGAGAGTGGAAATGGGAGTAGAAACCTAATAGGAGATAGGTGGAACCAGAGGCAAAACATAACACGAGTGAAGAGCCAAGATGGGCAGGAACAAAGCACACCCCAATGAAAGCGAAGTGGGAACCAAAAAGGGAACCCACGAAAAGCTAGGCAGAACCGGAGTAGGAATCAAAATGGGATTAGGACTAGGAGCTTTGGAAAATTTCCCAACCATGATCCATTCCATGCCCGGCTTTGGTGAACACGAATGGAGAAAACAAAGCACACACGAGGAAGGCCAGAGCCAAACGGCGAGGAGAACCAAACTTGTGGGGGCAGAACTGGAACCAAAACCAGAACCGGATAAGGATTGGGAGCTTTGGAAAAGTTCCCAACCATGATCCATTCCGCTCCTAACTCTGCTAGGAATGAAAAAAAAGGGAAGAAAGGCCAGCGATCGGAGCAAAAGGGGAAAAGCAATGACAAAGACAAAAGGATAGGAGCTGGAGCCGAAGAGGGAAAGGAAACCGGACTTCGAACTTTGGAAAAGTTGATAATTCGATTCCATCCCGGTTCCTATCTCGACAGAACAAAAGAAGCAATGAAAGAAGCGAAGCAAAATAAAGACTAAGGGAACCAACCCTTAGACCGAAAGTGGGCAAAATGAAGACAAAAATGGGAAAGCGGGAAGCAGAGCTAGAGCCGGGACCGAAATCGGACTCGGAAGTTGTAAAAAGTTCAGAATCAAATTCCATCCCAGTTCTGCCTCTGATAGAACAAAAGGAAACAAAGGAAAAGAAACAAGGGAAAGCTAAGGGAGAAAAGCACAACCCTTAGGACCCAAACAAAGACAACACAGGGGAAAAAAAAAGACAAAAAGAAGACCACCCAAAAGGACATCCGCAAGACACCAAGGCCACCAAGAACTCAACCAAAAAGGGAACCCAAGACCAAAGCAAGCACCAAAAGGCAAAAAACCTCAAGATTTACAAAGGTAAGTACAAAGAGGTGCAGGCAAAAGAGGGTCCCTACTTTAGTGGGGCATGTGTGCAAAATTGCACAATAAGCGGTCCTCTGGCGGATACTGCCCTTTCGCATTCGGTGTTCGGTGTGACCGAAGTGGCCACAATATGCTACCTTTGGTTTGGCTTGGTGGTTATCACCATACCACAGCCAGTGCTTTTGCTGACCGTGGTGGCCACAATAAGACCGCCAACAGCCTGGCTAGCGGTTATCGCCATATCGCGGCCAGTGTTTTGGTTGACCGCGGTGGTCATGGTAAGACCATCAGCGGCCTAGCTAGTGGTTACCACCATACCGCAGCCTGTGAGATGGTTGACTATGGTGGCCGTGATAAAATCGTTAGCAGTCTGCCAAGGCATTTACCACCATACCGCGAGGCAATGCCAACAGGGCTGCGATAGCGCGGTAGGAGCTCGGGGCAGAGTTTGACCGAGTTGGACTTGATGTCAGAACAACAGGAAAATGATAGGGTGACACATGGTAGGTTGGCAGTTTCTGTTTGGTCGAAGACCAAGGTGGGCCAGAGCTTGAAGGAGTTCGAATGGCTTATCGCCATACCACGGCTGGGTCAGATGGACTCGACGGTAACATGGTAGGAGCTTGAATGAGCTTGGAACTCGGTTGACCAAGTTGGATTGGTTTGATCGATAGTCAAAAATGATAGATGAATGGGATGGTGACACATGGCGATTTCTTTGAGATCCCATTGGCTAGAGAGTTATTTCCTGATTGTGATAGAGCTGTATTATTGATGGAAGGTTGACAAATGCGTCTGGGCTGAGTTAATGATTATGTGGCTCGATGTAGCTGTAGAAGCGATGCAAGTTATCAGTGAGGTATGGGGTCTACAGGTAGGATAGTTATTATCCTGGATGACCGTTGTTGGCAGGGATGGGCTAAATAGGTATGCACACGGTGCAAGATTATATATAATTTGGTGTGCAGTTCGAGACAAAGGATGAACGATATCTGAGAGAGGCTGAGAGTATTCGAGCTGGTCAACAGTGAACACTTAGACACTCGTATCTAGTAAGATGTGAACCTGTGAGACAAAGTGGCTGGGCTGGTTGTGAAAATCATTTGTGAGGAGTTGAAGGGAATCTATGTAGTATGACAGATGTATGTCATTGTAACTACATGAAGGTTCTAGTTTTGTTGCTTACCTGTATTCTCCTATTGGAAAAGATGTAACACTCTTGGAAGAGCATAGCTCTGTATGTTTTTATTGTAATCCTTTTACTAAATAATATAATTTGAGCTGAGTGTTTTGGAGGGTGGGGTTTTTTACCCGAAAGGGTTTTCCCCACGTATATCTGTGTGTTAATATTGCTTTGTCTTTCATGGTTATCTATTTATTATTGAATTTGCTATTTGCTTGCATTCACTTCTCTCAGAGGATCAATGGGGGATCAACTGTGCCTATTTCCACTTTATGGCATAGTTGGTTGTGTCTTTGTTGTGATTTTGAATTGAAATCACTAAGGCACTGCTTTCTTAGATGCATATCTTGATGACAAAACTGAATTCGTATCCCCAACAAGTGGTATCAGAGCTAGTAGCTTGTTGCTCGTGATACCAACATGTGGTATCAGAGCATGTTTGAAGGAGGTCGTGGCTTGATGATAGCAACTAGTGGTATCAAAGTCTTCTCCTGGTTGCTGAAGTTCTGGGTATTTCTCCTGTGAAGATTTCTTAGCCTGGCAAGCTTGAGGAAGTCTGGAGAAATCAGTTGGTGATTGATCCTTCAATGAGTGGAAGTGTGTGCTTCATTGATTCAACACAGTTTTGAAAGATGTTGGAGATGACTGGAGTTGGTCATATTGTTGTAACATGGTCTGAAGCTCCTGGCTCGTAGCAAAATTCCTGATGCAAAGGGCATGAGATGTGTTCATGTCTAAGTGGCAGTGAAGTGTGGTGTTCATACTCGGCATCTGTGTGAGAGGCTCCTTGGTGGTATGGACTTGCTTGTGTTTCTAATCAACTATGGAGGGTTGTGCTTGTGCTAGGTGTTTTTTGACTTAGCACTAAAGGCAGTTTCTCTGGTGCTCTGATTGCATGGAGGCTATGAAGTGACCTTGGTGGTCTGCAGCTTCTGGATAGCCTAGTTCTCTTTTGCTTGTGCATGAATGTGGTGTTGGAACTGGTCTGAAATTGACTTGTTGTTCCTATGTGCCTGTTTCTTGCACTTGCATGGTTCAGATTCATGTCTTTGGCTCTAAAGGTTTTGTGTAGATTTTTTTAAAAAGTTTATGACACATGTTCATGTTTCTTTTCTTTGTTCTGGTTAACTATGATGGTTGTGTGCAGACTCCTGAGTTTTCTAGATGAGCAGTGAATATGGAGGTGCGTGGGTGTTTTGGGAACACTATGGTTTTGTAGGTTTTACATGGTCAAGATAAAACTTGCGTTGTGTGGAGCTGCTATTTGCTATTTTCTAGATCCTGGCTTCTAGCATGTGACTAGATGATATAGTTGTAGTTCAACATGTCTTTGAGGAGGTGTGATGTCTTCTCTACATGGGAGTGTTGGTATGCATTTCTCTTTCAACATTCTTGTGGTATGCTTTGATGGTTTCTTAGACTATGGTGCTTGAGTTGTGGATGTGACTGGAAAATCAGATCTGTTGGTGATCTGGTGTTTGAGTCATGCTTGTCTGCTTTGGCTGTTCTCTTTGATTATCTTAGTTTTGCAATTTCCAGTGTGATGATAGATTTATAGGGTTTACATTTGGTTGCATCCACAAATTGTGCAATGTTGTGGACTGTCCTTACCTACATGTTTGTTGTGAGACAACTCAGAGGTGGACTGTCTATATCCACGAGG
Organism: Sequoiadendron giganteum; assembly: GCA_007115665.2. Classification (NCBI taxonomy): domain Eukaryota; kingdom Viridiplantae; phylum Streptophyta; class Pinopsida; order Cupressales; family Cupressaceae; genus Sequoiadendron; species Sequoiadendron giganteum. Next base: position 777,698,152 of record CM021102.1, read on the forward strand.
TTGTAATTGTGTAGTGCAGATCTGTTAGCTGACCTTGTCTGTGGTCACTTGTGCTTTGGCATAGCTATTTTGAGATGAGAGGAGGAATGGAATTTGAGTACCTGAATAGTCAGTGATAGGGATCTAAAGCATGTGAATCATGATGTCATGAAGAGTTGGCTACATTGGCTAGTGTAAGATTTTGACAGTGATGGGGTAGTCAGTCATGGTGCTTGGAAAGCTCGGTGTCACGTTGCAGTGGGAGCTTTAGCAATGACTGGTGTTCTTCTTTGGTTTTGTAGTTGCTATGTTTTTCTGCATCTGCATGTTCACTATTTGAAGGTATGCAACATCTTGGAGCCATGAATGACTTTGGTAGTTTTTGGCTGAGATGTTGGTGGTGCTTGATAGGTGATGTTGGTTTAGAGTTTGTTTTCTTTATGTCAAGGTATACTCTTGCTTGTGCATTAGAGTTTTGGCATGTTGCTTTTCTCTTGAAGACCATGGACTTTCCACTTGAAGCATCGTATCTCCTAGAGGGATGAGTAGATCATGATGTCATGATAAGTTTTGAAGCTTTGACAGTGGTCTAGGGTTTCTCTATGTTTTAAGTGCATTGGTCATATGTTGGTGAACTTCATGGTTGTTGCAGTATTGCAGATTGGAGTCAGCATGAGATGACAGGTTGCTGATACTCATGGATGCATGGAGAATAAGGTGGGGTTGGAATTCTTATGAGATTGTTGCTATTACAGCTGAAAGTCCGAGAAGCTTGCACCTTGGTTGAATGTGAATTCAATAGAGACCTTGAAGGATAATGCTATTGGGTAGGTCACTTTGGCTTGTATATCTTAAATGAGAATGTTTTCTCTTTTCTTCTTGGTCTGCTCGGTAGTGGTGTCACTTTGAAAGGTATTTTCCCATTATATCTTTCTGATGTGTGTTATGCTTTATCTTTCATGGATATGAATCTTGAGTTGTTTTGAGATCCTGGAAGGTTTCATAATGGAAGATGGATAGCACTGTTTATCTCCTTGTGCTTTTGAGGACTGACAGGAGATGGTTATATGGGTAATTCTGGTCTTTTTTGAGGTGCTTACATCCGTGGTTTTGTTGGATGTTGTTAAGGCTTTTCCTTTGGGATGTGAAGAAGATCATTTTTGACACAGCTGACATATAAAAGTGTTTGTAGAAGGGCATCTTTTTTGATTTGTTATTTCTCTCTAATATGGTCTTGTTTTTCTTTATTGTTCCTTTGACTTTAGATGTGAGTTTCCTTTGTGGTGCTGATTTGGTCATAGTTTGTGGTCATGTGTTGTCACTTGGGAGATGACACAAAGGTACCTATGCTTCTTTCTTCAGTCAGGTTTGGAAGAACTGTGGAAGACAATTGAGAGAAAATTTTCTTGTAGCAGGTGGTTACAGGTGTTGCAGATCAGTGTGGATGTTCCTTGGAACTACATGGTTACATTTCTTTATGTAGGGTTTGGTGGACTTGGTATGCCTGGATCATTTCTGATGGTGCTTTGGTTGCATTCATCTGGACAAAACCCTTGCAGTGGGAGTACCTGGACGTGTTTGGTCTTTTGACTGGTTGACACTGGGTGCTTGTTTTGCTACTGAGATGGGTGGTTTTATGATGGCATTTCACTGTTGGTCATACCTTTAAGATATGGGTGGTTGGATGTTTAAGCATGAGCTGTGGGTGCTAGTTTTCAATCATGTGGGTTTGATCAGTTAGATGAGGGCAATCAGTTTTATGGTTGTTGTTTGAGTTGGATGGTTTCTTATTCTAGAGAATGGTTTTTGTGCTCGCATTATGTTTTGCTGCTGTTGTTTTGATGCCTTTGCCACCTTTAGGGTTAGATGTTTGCATTCCTAAGACTGGTGCTCTTTCACCTTGGTATGCTCCTGTGTTTGGAGTTGTTGCCTGTGATGGTGGAAATCTTTCTGATGTCATTGCAGAGGTCTTGGTTGGAGCGTGAGAGCTTGGTTTGGTCTTTGTTCAAGTTTTGGAGGATGCCTGAAAGTCTGCGTCAAGTGGGAGATTGTTGGATTTTTGCCTTAGCTTTCTGGCTTGTTTCTCCATCGGCCTTGGCGGTTTTTTCTTATTTATGGTATTTACCACCATACCGCAGTGGGTATGGCTAGCTTAGGTGGTGACAATGGCAGTTCAAAGTGGTGGTTACTGCCCTACGGCGGGGCTTATTTTCTAAGTTGCGGTGGGCGTGGTAAACCACTGGCAGTTGGTTGGTAGTGGTCCTCTAGCGGTTATCGCCCTACCGTGGTCGGTGTTTGGTGTCATCGTGGTGGCCATAGTATGCCACCTACAGTGTGGCCTAGCGATTACTGCCATATTACGGCCAATGGTTTGGTTGACCGTGGTGGCCGCGGTAAGATCGCTAGCGACTTGGCTAATGTTTACCGCCATATCGTAGCCAGTGTTTTGGCTGACCGCTGTGGCCACAGTAAGACTGCTAGTGGCCTAGCTAGCAGTTATCATGGCCAGTGTTTTGGCTGACCACGATGGGCATAGTAAGTCTGCCAGAGGCCTGGTTGGTGGTTACCGCCATATCGCGGCCAGTATTTTGGCTGACCGCGGTGGCCGTGGTAAGACTGCCAGAGGCCTAGCTGGTGGTTACTGCCATACTATGGCCAGTGAGATGGCTGACCACGGTGGTCATGGTAAAATCGTCAGCAGTTTGCCAAGGCATTTACCGCCATACCACAAGGCAATGCCAATAGGGCTGCGGTAGGAGCTTAGGGTAGAGTTTGACTGAGTTGGACTCGGTGTCAGAATGACAGGAAAATGACAGGGTGACACGTGACAGGTTGGCAACTTCTATTTGGTGAAAGACCAAGGTTGGCCAGAGCTCGAAGGAGCTCAGATGGCTTACCGCCATATCGCGGTTGGGTCAGATGGACTCGGTGGTAATGCTGTAGGAGCTCAAATGAGCTCGAAACTCGGTTGACCAAGTTGAACCGGTTCAATCGACAGTCAACAGTGATAGACGAATGAGATGGCGATACGTGGCGAGTTCTTTGAAATCCCATTGGTCAAAGAGTTATTTCTTGATTGTGATAGAGCTGTATTATTGATGGAAGGTTGATGGACACATTTGGGCCGAGTTAATGATTGTGTGGCTCAATACAACTGTATAAGCGATACACATTATCAGTGAGGTATGGGGTCTGTAGGTAGGATAGTTATTATCTTGGATGACTGTTGTTGGAAGGGATGGACATAATAGGTATGCACATGGTGCAAGATTATATATAATCTGGTGTGTAGATCGAGACAAAGGATGAGCGATAGCAGAGAGAGGTTGAGAGTGTTCAAGTTGTTCAATAGTGAACACTTAGACTCTCGTATCTGGTAAGATGTAAACCTGTGAGGCAAAGTGGCTGGGCTGGTCTGGAGGCTGGTTGTGATAGTCATTTGTGAGGAGCTGAAGGGAATCTATGTAGTATGATAGATGTATGTCATTGTAACTACATGAAGGTTTTGGTTTTATTGCCTGCCTGTATTCTCCTGTTGGACAAGATGTAACACTCCTGGAAGAGCATAGCTCTTTATGTTTGTATTGTAATCCTTTTACTAAATAATACAATCTGAGCTAAGTGTTTTCGAGGGTGGGGTTTTTAACTCGAAAGGGTTTTCCCCACATATATCTATGTGTCAATATTGCTTTGTCTTTCATGGTTATTTGTTTATTGTTGAATTTGCTATCTGCTTGCATTCACTTCTCTCAGAGGATCAATGGGGGATCAATTGTTCCTATTTTCACTTTATGGCATAGTTGGTTGTGTCTTTGTTGTGATTTTGAATTGAAATCACTAAGGCACTATTGTCTTAGATGCATATCTTGATGACAAAACGAAATTTGTATCCCCAACAAATTGTAGACATGGAAAATTGACCAACACACTTGATCTTGACTACTAACATCGTTTCATCCTGAATCATCTTCTTAGCTTGTCATCACTTTTCATCCCTTAATTAAATAAATCATTATTTATCTGATTAAGTCATTCTTCACTATTGATTAAATTAATCAATTTAATTTAATTAACCCTAAGTCTCTGTTTAATTAAATAACTCATTTTATTTAAATTCAATCTTTAAAGTCCTATTAAATTGAATAAATTAAACTTTATTTAATTTAATCTAACATCATTCCCTTTTAGTTAAATAAATCAAATCATTTATTTAATTAAATCACATTTCTCATATTTTGATTTAAATCAACCCATAAATATAAGTCAAAATGGTCACATCACATAATCTCTCATTAAATTAATTAACCTTTGATTAATTTAATTCTAATCCATGTCACATCCTCTAGAGAATGCAACTTGCACAATAAATCATCTATTTTGATTTATTAAATCCCTACTTTCTCTCAACATGGTATAAAAGGGGAATATTCTTCCAAATTTGAAAATCCCTCCAAGTGGATTTGTACATCCAACAAAGCATTCACTCTCCTCTTACATGTCCTTGTGCATTGAGCCAAGTGGCATTTAAGTCATTTTTCTTCCCTCTTCAACAAGTGATTTCACAAATTTGAAATCCACCTAATAACATTTATTGGCTCATTCATCAAAATGTGCACAAACTTCATCCATTCACATCTTGACAAGTGGTACTTAGCCATTGGATGTTGAATGATCTGACATTCATCCATTTTGCCTCTTCTTCTCTCAAGATCATCTATAAATAAGAGGCTTTCCTTCTCATTATTCATCCATAATTTGAGAGCAAAGTTATTATCTTCACATTTAGAGAAATTTCATCCATTTTCTTGAGCATTTTCCATCACCATAGCTAGGTTATTGTAGGTTTTATCAAGTAATCATCTTGTTCTTCATCAACAAAGTGGATCAATCTCCATCAAATCATCAAGCTTACAAAGGATTTGGGAAAGGGCCAATTTCTACACATAATTGGCACCAATTCCCCCATGGGATTAAGTGTTTGCATTTCTTAAATAGTATTTAACTTATTTTCTTGTCTTGTTCTTCATTTCATTTCTATCTTTGAGTATTGCTAATGGATTTCATGGGGAATCTTTGTTCTAACTTGCATTTGAATCTAATTGTGTGTTTGTTTGCTTTGTTTGTGCAAGTATAAGATTGGGGTTCACATTTTGGTGCTAGAAGGAGGGAAAATCTCAAGTTCTAATCATATTTTTTCAAGAAATTCTGTACTTTTTTGTGATTTTTTATAGGTTCCAGGAAACTCAGCCGCTGACTGTCAAGCGGCACAATATCGGACTGCTTAAAGTTCCAAACTCTACCGCTAAGCTCTTCCCGCCTAAAAATTTAAATTTCAAACTCGACCGCTTGCTTTCCAAACTCCAAAGTGCGTTGCTGGTAAAATAGAGCTGCAATCATGGTCTCTATTTCACTACAAAGCACCACTCTCATAAATTAGCGGTGCTATATTATGTCGCTGGAGTTTATAAACTCCGCTGCACCCGCAAACAACGTCATTGGGTTGGAGTAAAAAGTGCAAATTAGTTTTATTTTGACACGTGCCTTTTGAGTTTTGAATTTTTGAGCTTCTAATCTATTTGCTGTCTCTGTATTTCCTAGTTTTAATCAGTTTGTAGGTTGAGGCAAGGAGGAAAACAAAGTTGAAGGTTGCATTATGGCATCATTCTCATTTTTTACCAAGTGTGTTTGAACACTTTATTGTTTGTTCAACAGTTTTAGATAAATCATAATCTCTCTTAAAAAGAAAATTGTTACCTTCATGCTTTTAGGAAACACTAAATTTATTTTGGGCACTAAAAGGAACATTACAAAAATTTCAATTTTGCAAACAAAGGGTTAAAATGAACTTTAGGAAAAACTCACTAGATTTGGTTTGAGGATTAACAATTGAACAAGGCAAATTTCATATTTCATTATGGTGCACTAAAAAGAATCAAATCATTGTTTTGTGGGATTAAAATGAACAAGTGCTTGTTTGTTTTGTAATTACTTACCCAAGGTAATATCACTAAAAAGACGTATGTGCTTGTCTTGCGCTTTATTGTGATTTTGAGAATCAAAAGTTTTCGTGGTGATCTTAAATTGTGTAAGTAATTTCCTCCACATTTCTTTTGGGATTAAAAATTGAATCAATCTTGTGAGTGTTCTCCCTTTGTTTTTCAATGAAGGCTAATTGAACTATGGGATATGCTTTCTCACTTTTGTTTATCTTAGAGGGCCTTCCTAGTGGGAAAAAGTAGTCACCCCAGGGAATGACCCAACCGGAAACATGCTAAAGCCAAGCGACTTCCAACCAGTATATAAGTGTGGATTCTCAAGGAAAGTTCAAGAATCACGAAGATTATTCCGATGAGAAGGGTAGAAATGGTCTCTCGCCGCATTGATAGATCTCCATGAATGGATTGCCCACATTAAAACCCCTTGTTTAGCAAAGTGTAAAATCTTTTCTATTTGTTAGTGCAAAAGGTCATGTCCTTTAAAGCCGCCCCACATAACATGTGGTTCTATTATAGAGATGAAAAGTATGCCATGGGAGTTTCATGGGTACTGATGCTTGGCTGACCCGAGAAGTGTGTGCCATGGAGGGGAGCCAGTGTGGTGAAACATCTAATCATCCACACTAAATATGTGCAGCTGGATTTATCCAAGTGGGAACCCAAAAAATATTATCTCTTCATCCTAGGGTTGTGCATGCTCTTGGAATCAAAACACTATGCTTGGATCCAAAAAATTTGAAAACATTCATAAAATCTTCAAATTTCAAACCCTTTGGAGGAAGAAAATACCTTTGACGAATTCAAGTGCTCTTGCTTGCCCTAGGGATTCCATCCTTAGAGGCTTCTAAGTATTTGAGTTTAATCACACTTTTCGCTCTCTAAAGTCAAGCTAGGAAACTATGCTCTTGAAACCTCGATTTTCACATAATGGACCTTGTGGAATGAAAAAGAATTGAGACATAGATATTTAGTTTGAAATTTTAATCAATAAATTTTTTGTGGTAAAAAGAAATCATTAAGCAAAGATAAGGACAATTGACCCCATACATGTGTTCTCTCAAATGATTTCCTGCAAAATCAAAATCTGCAATCCCAAATTCAAAAAGCTTAGTCCAAAGGACCATGAAGAACGTCTTTCAAGGCTTCACGAGGTAAGACAAAGGTTGGTTTACAACTTCTACAAGAAAGCTTCAAGGAACAACCCTAACTTGTATGAGTTTTATTATTAGAAAAATCCTAATCTTTTTCAAAGGTTTGCTTTTCTCACATAGGAAGTATGGCATGTTTTTCAAAACCGAGGTCTTGTAAGAAGGAGTTTTATTTAGGTCAAGTCTAGGATCAAAATCATCATTATCACCCATTTTTCAACCATCAAAATCAAAAATCACCTCACCAACAAACTCTTGGAAACTTTGAAAACATCATTCATGCTAAACTTCTAGGCAAAATCAAAATCATCTTATTTGACTTAACATACTTAGTCAAATTATCAATCCTTGTGAAGAAATCTAAATCTTGATAAAATCCAACATCTTGAGGTCTAGGAGTTCATTATCTTGTTTGAATTAGCAAACTTAGTCAAATTATCCTCTTGTGTACGAGTTTACTCTAGGATAGTACAACTTCTTAGAGTTTACAAGTTCATTATCCAAAATCACTTTGTTTGACTTAACACACTTATTCAAACTATCCACAATCAAAATCAAAATCAAATCAAGCCCTAAAGTTTAGCAACTCCCCCAAGGTTCTTCAAGAGTTTTCATCATCACTTTGATCCTTAATCTATCCTAGTTCTTCTCTTTGTGTACCTAAAGTTAGATCAATTGATTTCTATTTTATGGTGCAAACAAGATCTCAACACATGAAGAATATGGAAATCACCAAGGAAACATCAACTTCAAGTGATCTAATTCAAACAACTCCTGAAATGAATCTCGTTGGGTCAAGCAATCCCCCAAGAAATTTCCCTCTATCATCTCAAGATCCTCAAGAATATGGTCACGTAGAGGACATCACTGACAATGGGATGACACAAGAAGAAATCCTAGAGATGGTGCGAAACCCAGAGAATCATTGAATTGTCAATGCTATGATGAGGCTATATCCCTCCAAATTTATGCTTGAGTTAGCAAATGAAGGGGATAAACTCCATTTTGACTTTGATGTAAGAACTATTATGGAAAGACCTCTTGGAATCATTCCCTCAATCTCATACACACTTCTACTTCAAAGAGTCACTCTGGACATCCCACAAATTATAACATCCATTGCTTCTACCTCGTCGGTTATTAACAAGGGAAGTGCAATACTTCAAGAACTCCAAAAACATTCCCTTATGAACAATCAGGGGTTGAACGCAAATACCACACTGGATCAATCCATTCCGGTAAATTCATTACACTCGTATGTCCCTTTCACATTCCATGATTCTGCCAATCCAACCTCTTATCATGCAACACCAATTTACCCTCTAGACACACAAACCTCTTTCCCTATCTGACAAGGAGAAGGTGACTTGTTTGGAGGAGGGGGAATCTTGCATCTCTCATAATCACTCCAAGGGATTGCACCACCCGTCTTTCCACCATTTCCACCCCTACCACTTGCATCCACATCACCCCTTGGTTTGGGATTTCCCAATCTTCTCGCCATCAATCAATCAAATTAGAACACCATATCAAATCCACCTATCTTTCCATTGATATCGCAACAACATATGGAAAACATCTAGGCAACCTCAATAGTCAACACATCCACTACATCCCAAAGCAAGGTTTCCCAAGGACCAAGCATCTCGATCACACCATTCATAGCTCAAACCTCGATTATCAACATGACTGTTCTGCTCATCACAATGGTCAACATACTTCCTAATCCACCACCATTTCCACCAAAGAACAACATGGCCAATTCATTCACCATCACATTGCAAGCCACTCGACAAGTTGCCCATGAAAAGGAAATAAAAATTCAACAAGTTGCACAACTAGCTGCTCAGCAAGGGCAAGCCCAATTAGCAACACAACAAGCACAATAGACACAACAGGCACAATAGGTTGCACAAGCCCAAGCCTTACTACAACAACAATAAGCCACTCAAGTAGCTCAAGCAGCCCAGGCCACACAAGCTGCCCAAGCTGCAGAAGCAGGTCAAGCCACACAAGCCACACATGCCACTCAAATTGCACAAACAGTCCAACAAGCACATGCCCAAGCCCGAGCCTAATTTTAAGCCCAACAAGTGGAAGCATAGGCACAATACCAAAAAAAATTGCAAGTATCCCAACAAGAGACATATCAACAAGCCTTGCAAGATTATTAAGTAAAACAACAAGAGGCTCGACAACAAGCCCAAGAAGCCTTGTTGGCATAGCAACAACATGACCAACAACAAGCGTTATTGGTTCAATAGTAAACATAGGAATTAATCGTGCAATAGAGATTGCAATAAACCCCACCAACATCCCGCCCATCAATCAAACACCTTAGAACATGTTCACCCCACCTCCCGATCTACAAGGCAATGTGATGGCACAAATCAAACAGCTCTCATAGCAAGTGATCGATCTCCAATCAAGAAAGACAATAAGGACACCCAACAATTTGTGTCCCTATCCATTTGATAGAAGCTTGGAAATGGTACCATTCCAAAAGGGATTGAAAATCCCCAAATTTGACAAGTATTGTGGGATAGGAAACCCTGAAGATCACATCAGGGAGTTCCAGGAACATTGTATGGAGGTCGCATACAATGACACATATCTGATGTGACTATTTCCTTAATGCTTGGCTAGTGCCATTATGGAATGATTCTCTCACCTACCTACTAGCATCAAAAAATTCCAAGAAATCAAAGATGCATTCCTCCAAAATTATTCATTTAACATTTTCATGGATGTTAGTTTGGAAGAACTTTAGATGCTCAAGCAGGGAAGGGGGGAATCATTTGCCACCTTTCTTCAATGATGGGGAGCCAAGTCCAATCAAAGAAAGTGGGCCATGTCAGAAGAACAACAAGTTTGTACCATCATTTATAATATGGACAAGACCTTGGCATTATATCTGAAGATGCAATGCATCACCACATATGACCAATTGATCCCCAAGGTGCTCAATATTGAATGGGCTCTTATCGCACAAGGGGGCACACCTACCTATCTTGAACATAAAGATAGCTGCCCATCCACTAGCTAAAATGATAAACCTCGCACATGGGAGAAGAACTAGAATGTCACCAACAATGGAGTGGTGGATGCCAAGGTTGTCATCAGTTCTCCCAAGGAAAATAATCAAACACATCATCATTAACCATAGAACAACAACCAAAATAACACACAAGAAAATGTGGTGAACCATAAACCACCCCACAATCAGATCAATAATCTCAATAATTGAGGAGGTCCACCTCCACGAATAAAGTATCCCTCCAAATGGAAATTCATAGCCCTTGGGGATTCAATTGAATCCATCATGAAAAAGTTAGTTAATGAGAGCCTCATCAAGGTCCCCACTCATGATAATTATAATGAACCACAAGTGAAGCCACCCTAGTATAATGAAAATATCCTTTGCGATTATCATAAGCTCAAGGGTCATACAACCGCCAACTGCATGAAGTTGAAAAACATCATCCAAGATCTCATTGACGACAAAATCATAAATGTTGAGCAACCAACTGGCAATCAAGATCTAAAAATATACACGAATCCGATGCCCAACCACAATCAAGGAAATGATAAAGGTAAACAAAAGTTTGGAAAAGTGAACCATGTATATGAAGGAGTTGTCGCATTCCTTGACGAATTGGTCATTGTTGTTAGCATCAAGGGAGCCAATGCTGATTGTAAAGTCACCACATGTGGTGGCAAGGTTACTATTGCTAGGGCATCACAACCATCTAAGACCCCTTCCTCAAAGTCTATCCCTAATGTTTACAATGTCCTTGACTAGTTAAGTCATGTAGTTACTGAATATTTTAGCTGCCCACAAAAAAATACTTGAGGAAGCATTGGCTTCATCCACTAGCTGGGCTAACCTTGATACGAAGGAATTCCAAGCTATGGTTAGTAACATTACCATTCTGAATCTCCTCACCTTTTCCAATCAGGATTTCCCCGCCCAACCATCTCACAATCGTGTGTTACACCTTGAAGTCTTGAATCACTAAAGTAAGGTCAAAAGGGTCTTGGTGGATGGAGGTGCAGGCCTCAACATTTTTCCACTAAAGCTCATAAAGAATTTGGGAATCTCCAAAAATTCCATTGAGAAAGACAAAGGCATTACAATCAGAGCATATGATGACCAAGAAAGAGTGTCTCAAGGCACTATCAAACTCCCAATCCAAGTAGGGCCAGCTACTATGGAAACCACATGTCAGATCCTTGACCTTGATTTTCCCTACAATATCCTCCTGGGATGCCCTTGGATCCATGGGATGAAGGCAGTCACCTCAACCTTCCACCAATGTGCAAAATTCTCATACCAAAATGAAGAAGTTACAATTCATGGAGATGCTGAACCTTTCTCCTATTGCAAGATTTTTGAAGCCAAGTTCTGCAAAGTTCCCCAAGTCCTGAAGAATGATGAAGTCCCTTCAACTTCATATATAGACCCATCCAACATCACCTCCAATTCTAGTTCAAAGACACCCTCCATTCTCGACATAACTGACATTAAGCTCATGATCCAAGATAATGGGTGTGGGGAATACAGAATGAAGAAGAATGATTTTGTCATAGGATAGTTACCTCAATCTCCTAGGTCACATGGACAACCCCAACCAACTAAGACACCTACTCACACTTTTAGAGAGGACCCTTCTAGATTTTGATGTTGGGGGGATCTAAGTCGAGAAGTCGTGGATGAAAGAGAAATTTCAAGCTCACTATACCAAGATGAAAGTCTCGTGCCTAATCTTCCCATTGATGAGAGAAGAAAGGGGCTACGAATGATGCTTTGTATGGGCTACAATAGAAATGAAAGCCTTGGAAGGAACAACACCGACCGAATGGAACCCATCATTGTTAAAAAACACATGAAATATCTTGGCTTTGGGTGTACCCATCTGAGTGTAACCATACGTGGTCGAGGTCCTCCAATTAACATAGTTAGGACTCCCCCTTAGTTATCGACATTTACCCTACGATTAACAGTATCCACAGGTCTACCCCTAGACAACTTCACCATTGATATAACTGATGTCGGTAGTAGTAGTGATGATGAGGATACCATAATTGGCTTACCCATTCTTTTTGAAGACTCGTCTGTACTCATGATTAGTACCTTATCCTTTGAGTTAGACCACCAAACTCACAAAATAAACCTGGTCTACCCCAAACTCATCGATTATGTCCAATGTGGCCCACCCATTCTAGACACTGTTGATGGTGTTTTTATGTACTTCTCAACACAGGTAATGCGTAGGTGCATCACTTCTCTTGAAAGACAATCTTCCACAATCAAATTGCATAACACTATCCCAAGGTCTCTCGGATGTTAGGTCATGAAGGAGCTTGGGATAAATCAGTTGTTTGATGTGATTTTGCTAGAATCACAAGGTGGCCTTGCATGGTCAAAGCTATAGGAGAATTGGGTCGATGAATGGAGTTTTGTGGATATGGAATTACTCTACCTTGCTGCAGGTTCAGGCAGTAGTCCAGGACTCCATTGTTTCATCAGATTTGGCTTTATAATGTGGAAATAACCTTAGCACAAGTTGTTCTAAAAAAAAAGAAAAAGGGAAAGGAAGAAGGATGGTTCCTGGACCTGCAACTACCAATGAACAGTGATCATGGAGGTCCCTGCTATGGACAGTTTCCTTAAACAAAATTTCACTAAATCTGAATTCTCAAAATGTCATGAAATCTATCCCATCTTCTAAGGACTGCAAATATTCATTATTCATTTTCCATGGAAATGTGAATAAAGATAAAGTTTAATGAGTAGAAATGAAACTAAAGTCTAGGCTAACTTTACACAGTCATCTACCATCAACAAATGACCAAAAGTATGGAGAAGGAAAGCATACACACAACGACAATCTTCAAAACCAAAGACATCATATCAAATCTACCAAAGCTAACTAAGGAAACTAAAGCAGCAAAGTAACATGAAGCAAAGTTTTAGCTAAAGGGAGAAGAATCATGAAACATGTGGAGAAACCCAGAAATACACCAGAAAATGACTTTATTTTTCTATTATAATTTCTGTAGCATGCCTTTACAACAACTCAACTCTCTTAAAATGAGAGGAGGAGAGCCCTATTTATAGTTTTCAAAAAGAAAAATGAGTGGCTAAGATTCGATTCTATTGTGTGGCCATGATTCACTTTACACTAGGGTTTCACCTACCCCCAAATATATTACATTTATAAATCAATTCTTGTCTTTTCCCTATTTCGTCATCTAGTGACAACACTATAGCAATTTCTTCTTTTAGCTATTTTCCCTTTGCTGTAGCTGTTCTTTGAGGAACTCTTCATCAATGATAGGATTGCCCTCTCACTTCTTCAACGTGGCATACTCCATGAATCTCAAGATTAGTGGCTGGAACTTATCCAACTCCATGATGTTAGATCACAAAATTTGATAACTCCATTCTTGGGAATTGCTGTCGAGCTTCTTCCAGTCATCATCATATTTAGCAACATTATCTCTGAAGAGTTCCGACTATGCAAAGGCTCGGGCAGTGAAGCTCGTGAATTTAGTGGTGACCTCAGCTGACATCCCATCTTCCATGATCTTCAAGAAGTGGGGCTTTACATTCTTAGGATTGATGTCGACCATGGGTAGCTCGTACCCCATCATCAGTTTAAGGTACCGAGAGCACTCTTCCCTCATCTCCCTGGCCCATTCGATATCTGGTGCTATATGCTCTAGGACTTTCTCTAGCCTCCTCTTCCAGTGATTGAAATCTTGCTTCCACGTATCCACTAGCTAGTGATCATCATCCTTTAGGGCAAGGTCTTTCTCCCAGACCTCGCTTGGCAACTTGAGTATGGCCTCAATTTTTGGGTAGGCCACTTCATACTTCCTCGAGAACTCCTCACAGATCTGCCTTGTGCCCTCAAGGGTTCTTTGTACCTCCAAGAACTAGTTCACTATCCGGACAGCCAAGTTGATACCTGTGTTCCCCACATCTAAGACCTGCCGAAACCAATTTTCCGTAGTCCTGTCCAGGTTCCTTCTCTTTTTCTAATTTATCAATCTTTTCCTGGGACAACAGCTAAGGCAGGGCAGATGACGTCATGGGCTGCTCATCCGGGGATGACCATTGCTGAATATAAGCTGTCAGATCAGCCACTTGCTCCTTTAGTTCTTCCTTGGAGATCTTATCTTGCTGGATAAGATGCAACACTATGGCGACCAACTCTTGGAGGTGATCAACCTTTTGGTCCCTTGTGGTCACTCCCAAATCGATGGTGGAGACGTTATAATTTATACCTTGTTCTCCAACCATCGATGTTGCTATCTATACTACCCTAGATCCTGAGGCATCCATGGTCACCTTCGATCTGATCTTTGGTTTTTTCTCCTTCTTGGTGCTTATTCGTGCCCTAGCCAATATGGCTTCCAATCTTACCTTAGGATCCTTTGAGGTGGGAGTCTTTTGCCTTAGCTGCCTCTGCAGCCAATCGGGTGCTTGGGGCTCCTCCCTAGGTGGTTCATTTCGACCCCCATTGTCCCCCTTCTCAAGCTCAATGGCTCTGATGACAAGAGCCTTCTCTTCAGTCCCCAAATCTTCTTTCTCCTCATCGGAGTCTTGTTGAAGGGTTTCATGTTTAGTGGGGGACTCGGTGTGTAACTACTCCTTGGGTGGATTTTCTCTTTTAGCATCCCCCTCTTTTTTGTTTTGATAATATTCATGCTCTTTGGGGTTCTCCCCTTGCTCATCTTCATGGAGGGATGCTTCCTTGTCATGCTCTAGGGTCTAGTCATGCCCCTCAGTAGGAGACTTGCTACCCTTAGTCTCTTGAGAAACAATCTCCTCTTCTCATGCAAGCTGGTCCTGAGCTTCCTTATCTTCAATCTCCTTGAGCTGCTTGTCACATTCTGCATTGAACTCGGGGTCATTTGATTCTCTTATAAATTCAGCATCTAGCTCTTCATTGCTATCGCTGGAGGATTCATAGGCTACCTCGTCTACTTCCCAAATTTCAAACATTAGATGCTTGTGGTACTCAAATTTGTCATCCTCTAGCCTCGTTGTAGCCTCTAGCTACCATCACTCAAGCTCATCTGATATTTGCATCATCGCCTCCATCTTCAGTGGTTCGGTAGAGGGAAGGGGAGCTAGAGCATAGGCCATAGCCTAAGCTATTGTAGCCTGAACCATTGGATTAGTGAGCATCCCTGAAAGCTCAGATGGTACATTTTGCATGTACTTCACAAAGGACTATAGGAGGCTAAGGGCAGGCATCATAGTAGCAGAAGTAGAGGGGAGGGAAGGAGACATAGAGGAAGAGGAGACTGGTGAGGTCATGGTAGATGATGAATCCAATGGAATAATCTACAAGATTGGAGGAGTGGAAGCAAGGTGGATGAAGATGTCCACCGCAGGAAGGGAGGAAGTGAAAACTGCAAGCGAAGTAAGCGGGGCAGGGGCAACAGCAGTAGCAGTAGTGATTGAAGTAGGCGAAGACCTTGGCAAGTTAGATCCTTCTTCTCTAATCCCAAGGGGTGGACCTTTGGGCATCACAGTCACCTCCGTGCCTCCAGTTGTTTTTCTCTTCCTCTTGGAAGGTTCAGACTCAGAAGCCTTGTGGGCATAGACCATTGGTTTGGGCAGCTGTTCACTGGCCTCCTTTCTCTTCCTGGTCTTGACCGATGGTGGTGTGTTAGATGCTTCCCCAGTTGTAGCAGTAGCTACCCTTCCATCGGAGCCACTTGGTTCACTTTCCAGTCCCTTGAATGTCAAGGTGACTCCTTGCTATTTTAATCGGCCCACCTATTGGTCAATCCATGCTCTTATTCGGATCTCAACAAGCCTAGTGAGTATGTTGATGTCATCAAGCTCTAGCTCATTCTAGTCAATCATAGGCAGCGGAAAATTGGTGATGACATCATATCCTGGATTGATCACCATGTCTTCATCTTCTTCGAGTTGGTCAGGAACTTGGCATAGGTTTATCCTTCACACATAGATGGTGGTCATGCGCATGTAGTGCCATAACTACACCTCAAGATCATCTTTGCAGTTGGCCCAAAAATCTTTGATGTTGTGGAGGTGGGCATACTCTTGTCCTAGTGCCTTCCTGATGTGCCCGTATGGATCCATTCAGGGCCAGGCAGTATATTGCCGGAAGTGATACTCGACCAACTCCCTTTTTGAATACCCCACACACTGGGAGGTATGAATCTTGTACATTCCTTGGCTGAGCCCGATGGGGTAGGGTGTGCCTACTAGATGCTTGTTGGTCAAGATGTTATGAATGTGCCTCAACTACCATGTCAGCTCCAAAAGAATAATCTGGTCGTTGGGGTACCGGGGCAACTTATTTGGCTTTTCCGTAAATCCCTTGGCATAGATGTATGTGAACTTTGGGAATTGTATGTAAAGGAAGGCATATTGCCTAAGGAGGGCTCTGGCACTATGAGAAACTCTTCTTTGAAAGTCATCCTCAAGGGACCAAATGATGTGGGCGATGAATGCATCATTCACCCAACAGTAATCCCTCTTGAAGTTCTGGTATTGCAGTTGAGGGTATGTATCATAAGGCTTGAGTTCCACCCTTGATGGATCACTGGGTACCACCATCAATCCCTGATAATTCCACTGATCAGTGAGGGAATAAACTAAGTAGGAGGTCATGAAGAACTTGGAGGTCTTCTTCACGGTTGTAAACTTCTCAAAGAAGCAGTCACTAATTATCTCTCCCCAATAGAAGGTGACACCATCGCCGTGGAAAATCTGCTCCATGAAATAGATCCATTCTTGGAAGAAGGCCATAGCAGGAAGGCCCATTACTTGGCCCAACAAAGTTATGAGGTCATGGTAATCCTCGAAGAAATCACTGCAAAAAATCTCCTAGGGGAGCTTGCCAGTACTACCTCGCTTATCCTTCAACCAATATTGATTGACTAAATTCTTGCACCTCAATGGATCTTGCTCCCATAGTTCTTTGCATTCCTTCATGGTGGGGGTCTCCATGCTCTTAAAGGTAGGAATGTGAAAAGTTGCTGTTATACCTGATGGGGACATGTCTAGAAGGATATTTCTGTCCCGGTCCACTATAGTTCGGTTCTCCTACTAATATGCTTTTACACATGCCATCACCAGCTCTGGAGCCACCAAGGCCAGTGGGAAGCCTGTAGCTTTGGAAATCCCCTTGCCCCTTATCAATTTTTCATTCTCTGTCTTGGGGTTCACCCTGACTCTCTGTATGAATTCATCAACATTGACCTGACTGATGTTGGTATCCGTAACATCTCTCCACAAAGTGGTAATCCTGGATTGTATGGGAACCCCTTGAAACTTGTACTTCATCAGGTCCTTGTCCTCCTTGCCTTGAGGTGTCTTGGCTATTCCTTTCTCTTTCTCCTTGGAGGCACCAGATGTTTCTGCACTGGATTCCATAAATCCTACACAAAAGACGTGAATCAATAAGAATAAAAATGACAAAACGGCTCCAGACAAGTCCTTGCACATCAAGATTAGCTCTGCAATCATTATTCATGTTGAATAAGCACATAACACTTGATACTTTATTGTTTAGAAAGCAAGGCAGACAAACCGGGTTTCGAGGGCCAGAGTTCCCTTGGCAGAATGCCGTTTGAAAGGAAAAATTGAGGATGGAACTCCCAAAGGCATTTCTTAGAGTTGGATTTGGTCAATTGAAGGTTTTCGTGAAGGAAGACCTAATTTTAGCAAGTGGGTCAAAATCCATTTTGGATTTGGAATTCATTTGATGCTTCATTTTGGAGTTCAAGCATCAGATGCAGGACAACCGTTGGAAACGGTGCAGGGGAGGCGAAACTCTAGGCGGTGGAATCCGGGTCTCAAATTACCATCACCGGGAAGTGGCTATGGGTCAGTCATTTGGAATGACAAAATGGATGTGACAATCTGAGTGAGGAATTCCAGAGGGCAATCTCCAGAGACGTTTTGAGGATTTGGGAAAGCCAGGCGGCGAACAGCGGCTCGGGACCCGGAGGTCGGAAAGTCATCTCGAGCTTGCCATTGAAACGATGCTAGTGGAACAGAATCCTGGGAGGGGAATTCCGGTGGTCAAAATTCAAAAGAGGCTTGGGCTTCAAATGTTCATTGGGATTTTGGTTTAGGCGAGAAGCGCATCGAGGTCCGGGACTCGGGAAGACATCCCGGGACGACCATGTAAAATGGCGAATGCGACACGAAATTTCGGAGGTCAGGGTCTGGAATGCACTTGGATGCTGGGTCATTCAGGTAACTTTGAAATGGAGGGCTGGCAGTCGGGAATTCGCCTACCCATTGTCATTTAGAACGGCGAACTTAAGACAAAATCCCGAGGATGAAATCCTAGATAGTGAAGTTTGGCTTGATTGCAGATGTTGGTTTCTTCTCTGAATTTGGGAATCAGACATCATGTAATTGGGGTCTGAGGTCCGGGAGGATGCTCGAGACAGGTCGTCAGAATGGTAAAATTAGGACAGAATTCCGAGAGGTGAACTCCGAGTGTCTGATCCCGAGGACAGTTTACTCCCCTTTGCCGATTTTGACTTTGTTGAAGTTTCGACACGGACACCGCATGGCTGGGGTTTAGAGGTTAGAAAGGTGCTCAAGGAAGGCTGTGTGAAATGGCAGGAGCGACATGGAAACCCATGATGGGAAATCCGGAGGCCGAGATCCAGGAGGAACTTCGCTGCATGAAATTTTGAAGTTTGTTTTGAGTTTTGCGGACGGCCGCGGGAAGGCTTGGGCCCGGGAGACTCCGACGACTGTTTCAAAGAATGGCTGTGGCGAGGTTAAGTTTCGGATTGAGTTTCAAGGCCTCAAACAATGGATTTTTCATTTTAAAACATATGGGTTTTCTAGGGGAGGGCACCAATTTACCAATTTTAAACCCAACTTTACGTTTTACATTGCTTAAGACTCAAAAATTCACAAAATAAAGGACAAGGCATGTGGACGGCAGGTGTACCTCAAGATCCTAGAGAAGCAAGTTGTCGAATGTGCAGGAGACGTCAGAAAAGGAACTTGGACTGCGGGGTCAAAAATGCTGAATGCGGGGAGCTCTTCAAATTTTCTATCACTTGGTTGGTTGATAATGACAGTAGGAAAATTCATTTAAATAGCCAAAATGGCCACTAACACAACAATAGATACCCTCGTATGGTAGTGGAAACTTGGTGGGTTCCAATTTGCAGACAGTGGCGGGAGGACCGGAGTCCGGTGACTGGGAAGCTGTCCAGCCACAGCTGTCAGAACGGTAAAGTTCAAGCGGAATTTTGGATGGAGAAAATCGAGATCCGAGATCTGGGATCCGGAAAGACGCCATGCCACCGCCATTTGAAATGGTAGAACCAGGATGGAAATCTGAAAGGGGAGACCCTAGTGTCTGGGCCCGGAGAGCACAGTAGACGCCAGAAAGGAATTCTAATAAGGGAAACCAGAATTGACCTCAGATTTAGCATTTTTAAGGGGGGTGATTTTGGTCAAGCTTAAAATATGACTTTGGGGAACATACTGACCCTTTAGGGCACAAAAATGGGTATGCAAAATGAGGCAAAACAAAAGGACCCGATAATCAAAAAAAGAGGGAAGAGAGGGTCCCCGTGCCGAATGGGGCATGTGTGTAATAGGCACAATAGACACATTCAATAACGATGAGGTGCTCTCATAATTCATGGGACTAAGGGATATGGTACCGTGTGGAGATCATAAGGTGGGATTTGACATCACACTAGACATGCAAGCCTATTATGGGGAGATGATTGAGTTCTTTAGTCGCAAAAGTGTACAATTGAGAATAATTTCAAGGTCCTTGAGTGAAAACCACACTGTGGCACTCTCTGACCATAAAATAGTAAAAATAAAGGACACATCCAATGGTGAAAACTTCTTTGAGGCACTGGAGGATGAAGGATTCAATCTTCCCCTCACCACAATTCATCAAGAAAAATCGGTAGTCTTAGTAGAGCAATGCAATCCTGTCAACTTGGGAACAAAGGAAATACCACACATAAATTTCTATGTTGAATTAGTTCTATCAGAAGAACAAGAACTCTTAGCTGCATTCCTGAAGGAAAGAAAACTAAACTTTGCATGGACTTATGCTGATATGCCTGGGCTTGACCCAAAGATAGTAGTTCATAATTTGGTAGTATATCCTAAGGAAAAACCTATCAGACAGAAGCTTAGAAAGATGCATCCCCAAATAGATTTTCTAGTCAAGGTAGAATTACAAAAGCTCTTGGATGTAGGGTTCATACACTCAATTGATTATCCAGAATGGGTGTCAAACTTGGTACTTGTATCGAAACCCATTGGGGGCATCCACATTTGCACCGATTTCAGAGACTTAGACAAAGCGTGTCCTAAGGATGACTTTCCACTATCCAACATCGACATGATAGTGGAAATGATGGCTAGACATGAGATTCTCTCACTAATAGATGAGTTTTTTGGATACAATCAAATTATGATAGCAAAGGAGGATCAACACAAGACAACATTTACATGTCCATGGGGAACCTACTACTAGAACATGATACCTTTTTGGTTAAAGAATGCAGGTGCAACATACCAAAGAGTTGTGACACTGATCTTTCACAATATAATTCATAAGAAAGTGGAGGACTATGTAGATGAAATATTGGCTAAATCCAGAAAGAGGCGAGACCACATATCAGCCTTGAGCTCCATTTTTGATAGATTGGAAAAGTATAAGGTCCTTCTCAACCCAAAGAAATGCATCTTTGGGGTGCAATCAGGCAAGCTCCTGGGATATATAGTATCAATTAGAGGAATCAAGGTGGATCCCACCAAAGTCAAGGCTATCCTTGATATGGAAGTACCCAGGACACTAAAACAACTGAGAGGTCTACAAGGCAGGCTCTAGTCCATCCACAAATTCATAACACAACTAGTAGATAAACGGATCCCATACTCTCATCTACTCCACAAGGAGGTAGTATATAAATGGGATGAAAAATGCAACTAAGCATTTAAAAAAATCAAATAATACTTACTCATGGCACTAGTTTTGATGCCGCCAATCCTAGGAAAACCACTAATCTTGTATATTTCAGCAACAACAACAACTCTTGGTGCTCTATTAGCTCAACACGATGAAAATGGAAGAGAGAAAGCAATATATTATATTAGAAGAACTATGGTGGGACACAAGCTAAACTATACTCCTATTGAAAAAGCTTGTCTGAAAATTATGTTTACAACCCATAAATTCAGACACTACATGCTGGCTCATCAAATCAATCTAAATGTGAAGATAGATCCACTCAAGTACGTACTTTCTAAAGCCACTCTCACAGGATGGACAACCAAGTGGGTCATGATACTGATAGAACATGACATTGAATATGTGGAGCGTAAGGCCATCAAGGGACAAGCAATTGCAAATCAACTAGCAGAGGCTCCTATATATGCAGCAAACCCACTCATTTTAGAATTCCCTAACAAATTAATTTTTAGCCTAAGTGTTGTAGACCACTAGAAGATGTATTTTGATGGATCTTACATGCAACATGGGTTAGGAGCAAGGATTTTCTTCATAACTCCCCAAGGAGACTACATACCCAAATCTTACAAGCTGTCATTCCCATGCACGAATAACATAACATAGTATGAGGCTCTCGTCATAGGCTTAAGGATTGTAGTACAATGGAAGATCATGGCTCTAAAAGTATATGGGGACTCACAAATCATAATCAATTAGGTAAACAATGAATTTCAGACAAAGGATGACAAGTTGACTCCATACAATAAGTTGGTCGAGAGCCTCAAAGAGTCATTCATTGATATCATATTTGAACAACTACCTAGAGAAAACAATAGAGCAATGAACACAATGGCTACAATTGGATCACTCTTGGAAATCCCACACAATGTCCCAAAGCAAGAATTCTTGGTAGAGGAGCTTCTCATACCAGCCTCCAAGGTACCAGAGTCTCAATTCATGTGTGAACTCGTGGGTCTTGATGATCCCTGGTATCATGACACATACTTAAGAATAGCAGTCTTTCCTGTTGATATAACCCCAAAACTTAAACAAGCCTTCATCAAGAAGTCAACCCGCTTTGTCATCCTAGGAGAAACCCTTTATCTTAGGAGCATTGAAGGAACCCTATTGCATTGCCTGAACATTGAGGAAGCCGTGACTACATTAATTGAGGTACACAATGACATTTATGGATCGCACTCAAGTGATATGACCTTGACTAAGAAGTTGCTAAGAACCAGATACTATTGGCCTACAATGGAGCGGGACGTAGATGACTTCATCCAAAGATGCTTGTAGTGCCAATAGCATAGGGACCTTATCCATACACCAACTCAAGAGCTTCATCCTATTGTGACACCTTGTCCCTTTTCATAATGGGGGCTTGATCTCATCATAAAAATTACCCTCACCTGATCCAATGGCCACAAATTCATCATCACCGCCATAGAGTACTTTATAAAGTGGGTTGAAGCCATTCCCATGTCCTACATAACAGGAAAGGAGATATCCAAGTTCATCTTGAACTACCTCATTTTCCAGTACAATGTCCCCCAATCCATTATCTCAGATAATGAGACACCTTTCAAAAACCAGGATGTTCGTGACTTATGTGAAAAATTCAATATCTAACATCACTTTTCCACTCCGTACTATCCCCAAGGAAATGGCCAAGCATAAGCTACCAACAAAACCATCTTGAAAATCCTTAAGAATACATTCAATGACGTTGGTTGACATTTGTAGGCAAATCTTGCCTTACGGGCCTATCACACTAGCATCAGCACACCAATAGGTGCCACCCCATTCTCCCTAGTCTACGAATCAAAATCCATCTTACCCATTAAAATCGAGCTCCCATCCTTGAGAATATCACTACAAAACCTCATCACAAATGAAGAATATTGGGTCTCATGACTGAATGAGCTAGAGTTACTAGATGAACGACATATGGATGCCCTAAACCATGTACAGGTGTATCAGAACTGACTTAAGCAGAGTTATAACAAGAAGATCAAGAGGCGGACCTTCCAAGTCGGCGAACTTGTGTTGAAGGAGAACCAAAAGAATGTGCCAAACCTAGAAAGAAAGAGTAAATTTGAGCCCAACTAGTTGGGACCTTTTGTCATCATGGCAAGCTATAAATCAAATTCATATCAGTTATAAACACTAGAAGGAAAACCCCTGCAGGAGCCCATGAATAGCTCCGATCTCAAAAAGTTTTATGCCTAAAATATTTCAAGGTATAGAACCAAAAAATATAAAAAAATAAAAAATATCCTAAAAAAATGGTCACCCTAATGAAAACCTAGCAAATATGCATCTTAGTGACAACAAAAAAATCAAAAAATACAAAAATCCAAAAAAATAAAAAATAAAAAAAAGAATTGAAAATAGTAAAGAGAAAAAAATCGTCCTCTAGTGAAAACCACTTTGGTGGCACTTTGAACAAGTACCTTGGTGAAAACCTGAAAAACAGGTGCCAAGCGTAAATAAAGCACTCTCCATCCACCGAGATCTTCACAGCTTACTCTACACACTTGCTTATCCATTACATTGTATTATTAATCCTTCCATCATCCATCCACATCCATATCATAGCTTGATCTTGTGTTCATATCAAGATCCACCCTACAACTACTTGGCACATTCTTAAAGTTAGTTTGTTCTACCTTTATTGAAGTAGTCTATCACATCACATTGGGGACATGTTCGTGTACCTGCATTAGATCAGATTCATGTATATTCTTGTGATCTTTTAAAACATCAAAAATCCCAAAACATTAAAAAAATCTTTCAAAACAATCAAAAGCATCAGAAAATCAAAAAAATCCAAATCATGTCGAAAATATGAAAAAATAAAAAATAGAGTCATCCAACTGAACTACGTCATCTCTGAGCTTGAATTTAGACAAGGTTGATCTTTGATCATCCCTCGAGACATTTTTTAGGTCAGTCCTATAGGTGTCCGTCGCAATGGCAATCCATTTTCCCATCTATCTCATCAGTAATCGGGTATGTGTCAGTCAAACTACATGGTCTCTGCATGTATAACGTAGGCAAGGCTAATATATTGTTCAATGCCCAAGACCCCTAGGATAGGTCTTTAAGTTAGTCTCTTGGTCAAAATATTTAAAATACCAAAACAGTTGAAAATCAAAAAAATCAAAATAGCCTCAAAACATTTCAAAAACATCAAAAACATCCAAATATGTCAAAAAACCCAAAATGGTGCATCCACCTCATCTCGCTTTCACCCGCAATAATTATCACTCATAATAAATTAATCATCGTCTTCATCCTTTGGTAAGTCAATCAGAAGCAAGTCTAGCAGGTTCAAAAGTGAACACCTAATCGATAAAGTCTCAAGTCTAGGTTAGTAGGTCAGCAAGTTGATCAACTCAGAGTATCAATAGCTTATCATCCAATCAAAATCTCATCATCACCTGATCACAACATGTCCTAGGATCAATGCATTTCATAACTGCATCCATACAATTGTCATCATAAAATGCATAGAAAAATACAAAAAGAAATACATCTATAATCACTGCATCACATCATACATACATCTCATAACATATCATCTCATATAGGAAATTAGAATGCATCCATACATCATAGGACATCTCATAAATAGAACCATCTCATATATATCATCAAAAATATATAAATTGTCATGGTACAAAATCAGATCAAGTGTATACATCAAAATAAATGATACAATCGGAACACATGAGTCAAAAATGAATAACTATCTATGATTGAGGACTAGCCCTACTGGCTATGCCCCTCCCCCTCCTATCTCTCACCATGATCCTCAGGAGGCCTCATCCTTGTCTACTATGAGAAATCTGGCACCTAGCTAGTTGCTGGTACTACCTGGCTATAATGCTGCCAATAATACTCGACCTATCTAACTACCTCTCGGTATGCCCGTAAGGATACTATCCTGCCCTTGGATGAGGAGGCTATGCTCTCAAGCTATCTCAGCCAACTTACCTCTTGATCCCGCTCTGAATGAGCTTGATCTCTCTCAACAGTTATTGTCAAAATGTACTGTGTGGCCTAATCTCTCTAAGCTATCAAAATCTATATCTGACCTTGTAACTACTGGATCAATACATCCTGATGATCTGGCTATACCGGTAGCTGATGCTGTGGGACCTCTTTGTCCCCATCTCTAGGCTGCTCCCAAGGAGGTATCTGCTGTGGCTGCTCCTGGGGTGGTGTCTGTGCCCTGGGTGGTGTCTGTATCTAAGGTGGTGTTTGGTGCGGAGGTGGCCCACCTCCATCTCCATCCTTGTCCCCATCTCCCCTACCTCCCTATCCTCACCCTCAACCTGCTGATCGGCCCCTAGGTATCCATCATGCAGGCACTGCACCTGGTTATGTCAATCTCAAGGGGGGTCAAAACCAATCTCTTTACGCTTGTGTGACCCCAAATCTGCTAGCCCCTGATCATATGGCCACGAACTAGCCAAAATTGTCTGAAGGATGCCACTACCTCAGGTGTTGGAATGGGCTGGCCCCATGCAGTCTACCTCGTAGTACGAGTGAAGATCACCACGTACTGGTCATCAGGCCTGTCTTGAATGTCACTGAACTGACGGGCCACTCCATCTGGGAGATATCGCTCAATCATCATATGCTCTTTGCCCTACATTAGTCTGTCTTGTTGGGAAAAGAAAATTTGCTCAACATCATCATACCATGGGCCTATGCCAAGCCAAGGCCTCCAAATGAACTGGGGCATCTCATCAATGACCCGTTGCTAATGGGCGATGCTACCTACCCTTGTATGAGTAAAAATAATCTGGGCCCCGCCATACCACCAGACAACTGGATCATCTATATCTAAAATAACTAGTGTGACCTACAGATGGAGCACTAGGATATGCTCCCATGCCCAGATGTGTAATAGTGTAACTCCAACCCCAATGGCCTTGCTGTCCAGGTAAGAAAACTCATGTAAGTCTATGTATAATGAGGCCAACATCACTAGGCCCCATGCAAAGCACTCCTTGTGGACGACCATCTACTCCCATGGCAACCCCCAGCCTAGACTAAAATATCGGCCCCACTGATCTGGTGCCACAAGACCTGAGATGATGGCTGCAAAAATGTGTCTGAATGTGGGCACCATGCCCCAGTACCTCTCCAAATCAATCCGTCCCTCAGAAAACTAGATATCATCAAGCCCCATCACGTCAAAACAAGTATCCCTACCAGCATCTACATCATATATGACTCTCTCTCCATGGATGGGCAATCGAAGGATGCACCAAACATCCTCTAGTGTGAGGGTAGCCTCTCCAATTGGAAAGTGAAAGGAGGAGGTCTCGCTGTGCCATCACTCCACTAGTGCTGTCATCATCCTCAGGTGGGTCCGAATAGGATGAACATACACAACAAACTAGAGACCCATAGCACTAAGCTGCTCTTGGAGAAACATGTGCATAACCTCTAGTTTGCTAAGTATAGGACCCCTTAGCTCTCACAAATGTAGTATCTCGAGGTCCTCTTGTACAAGGAAATCCACCGCATCAAGTTTCATACAAAAATCGGGATCCCGCCCCAAGTTTTCGCAATTGAAACAACAAATGTGATGCTGTTTGCAATTGCAACGTAGTTTGAAAAATTCCAAACTGCACCACCGTGGTGAGGTTTGCTAAGCCCTAAATTCCAAAATCCGCTGCGCGACGCTCTTTGCATATGCGGCTGACTTTGGATTGGAACCCTAATTCTAAACTACGCTGCACGATGCTCTTTGCATATGCAGCCGAGTTTGGCCTGAAACCCTAATTTCCTAACTGGCCTAGGGCGGTGCTATTCACATATGGGGTGTACTTGGGGGCCGTGCGATGCTGATTAAGCATTTTCAGTGGCCCTATATAGTGCCGCTTGACTCTAGATTGACTTTGACCCTAATAAATGCACGTAAAATAATGAAATTAAAAGTTGAGAAAGGGGTGCATACCATGGGACTTGCACCAGCTGGCTACTGGTGTGCTCATTCCCTCTCTGACATGTGATGGGGAAGCTATCATTGTGCTATCTCGATCAAGACTTAGAGCTCAAAATGCAATTTTTTTTAAAGGCTAAGTGTGAAAGTGATTTGAAAGTGACCCCTCAAGGTCTATTTAAGCCTAAAAATTAAGGTTTTTTGACCTAATTTGGCCATCCAGCCAGGGTTTTGGTTCTTTGATCCTGTTTTTGCTTGATCAAGGGCCATTTTGCATCATTTTTGGCATTTTAACGCATTTTTTGGCATCTCGGGGCATTTTTGGACCCGTCGGGCACCTTGTCCTCTTTTTTCGTGAGATCACCCAAAAATCCAAATTTTCATTCGATCTCTCGAGGGGGAAATATACCAGCATAATCCTTCTTGCTAGGGCAACAATGGTGCATCTAAAAAAATCAAGATTTTTTTTGAACTTTGATCACAACAGTTTATTCTTTGAACCAACCCAATGCAACAAGTGCATTGCTTCAAAGAGGGGCAAGATGTAGACATGAAAAATTGACCGACACACTTGATCTTGACTACTAACATCATTTCATCCCGAATCACCTTCTCAGCTTGTCATCACTTTTCATCCCTTAATTAAATAAATCATTATTTATCTGATTAAATCATTCTTCACTGTTGCTTAAATTAATCAATTTAATTTAATTAACCCTAAGTCTCTGTTTAATTAAATAATTCATTTTATTTAAATTAAATCTCTAAATTCCTCCTATTAAATTGAATAAATTAAACCTTATTTAATTTAATCTAACACCATCCCCTTTTAGTTAAATAAATCAAATCATTTATTTAATTAAATCACATTTCTCATCTTTTGATTTAAATCAACCCATAAATATAAGTCAAAATGGTCATATCACCTAATCTCTCATTAAATTAATTGACCTTTGATTAATTTAATTCTAATCCATGTCACATCCTCTAGAGAATGCAACTTGCACAATAAATCATCTATTTTCTCTGAACATGATATAAAAGGGGAATATTCTTCCAAATTTTAAAATCCCTCCAAGTGGATTTGTACATCCAACAAAGCACTCAATCTCCTCTTACATGTCCTTGTGCATTGAGCCAAGTGGCATTTAAGTCATTTTTCTTCCCTCTTCAACAAGTCATTTCAAAAATTTGAAATCCACCTAATAACATTTATTGGCTCATTCATCAAAATGTGCACAAACTTCATCCATTCACATCTTGACAAGTGGCACTTGGCCATTGGATGTCAAATGATCCCACATTCATCCATTTTTCCTCTTCTTCTCTCAAGATCATCTATAAATAAGAGGCTTTCCTTCTCATTATTCATCCACAATTTGAGAGAAAAGTTATTATCTTCACATTTAGAGCATTTTCATCCATTTTCTTGAGCATTTTCCATCACCATAGCTAGGTTATTGCAGGTTTTATCAAGAAATCATCTTGTTCTTCATCAACAAAGTGGATCAATCTCCATCAAATCATCAAGCTTACAAAGGAGTTGGGAAAGGGCCAATTTCTACACATAATTGGCACCAATTCCCCCATGGGATTAAGTATTTGCATTGCTTAAATAGGATTTAACTTATTTTCTTGTCTTGTTCTTCATTTCATTTCTATCTTTGAGCATTGCTAATGAATTTCATGGGGAATCGTTGCTCTAACTTGCATTTGAATCTAATTGTGTGTTTTTTTTCTTTGTTTGTGCAGGTATAGGATTGGGGTTCACACCAATAAAGTATGTATACATTCGATATACAAATGAATACAAACAAGTTAACATTCTTATAATAATAATCATATTGACTGTGTATATATATATATACATATATATTCCTCTATGTACAGGTGTACGTATTTGTACATATATTAATGCATTCATATGGGCATGTCTATTTTCCAAACATACGTGTGTATTGATACACGTATACATATGGATACATATATATCATATATACATATATATATAGACATTCAATTGCACACCAAGCATAAATAAAACTACTATAGTATTGATAGGTTCCTACGTGTAATATATTTATACATATACATATACATACATGCCACATTTTTTCAACTTATCAATACAAGCATAGTAATACAAGGAAGAACTCACAAGCTCAAACAAATAAACATAACCCAATAATGCACTCAATAGTAATCAAGACCCTTACTAATACAAACACATCAAACTAAGGATGACTTACCTATTCCCAATATAATAACTTGACTCAATCATTCTACTGTGAGTGTGTGTAATCTCATATAGGTTACATTACCAGTTACCTGACCAAGAGCTTCTTCTGAGTGATACTTTCCCTCCACCTAGAGGAATGAACATATACCTACATCAACTAACACATGCCCATGGTAGTCAACTGTTAAAAAATATATGCATTACACATAATACATATCCATAGTTAGAATACATAATTCAATAACCATTCATTTCACATTTATGCATTTCTTCACATATCATTAAATGAGATAACATTAATTCATAATTTATTGATAACAAAGTATAATGACAATTTATTCACCTCCAGAATTCAAATTACATTCACATTTATCCTACATAGTAATAGTAAATAGTATGTACACGATTGGGGTCTAAAAGCTTGGGCATAAATCCATGGAAGAAGAAAAACCATTTAACAACACATTGTCTTGGATTTGTTTAATTAGCCTCTTAATAAAAATATTTTTCACATTAGAATCATGTAAGGGAATAATCAACTTAGAGAACAAAGATTAAAATCGAATAACATAATCAAGTTATTGTGTTAATTATATCCTTAGGCACACTCAAATAAATTGAAAATTATTCCTCTAAGGCCCATATTAACTTTGAAATTCCTTAGGAACACTTTAGTGATATTATCAAATGAATAAATAGACCCTTGAGAAAGAGAAAGGAATTACCCAATAGGAAAATATTTTAAAGTGCATGAAAATATATTTTTTTAATAATTTATCCTCATAAAAAAATCTACACATGCAAATTTATAAGGTTTAAG
This sequence comes from Sequoiadendron giganteum, assembly GCA_007115665.2. Classification (NCBI taxonomy): domain Eukaryota; kingdom Viridiplantae; phylum Streptophyta; class Pinopsida; order Cupressales; family Cupressaceae; genus Sequoiadendron; species Sequoiadendron giganteum. The sequence continues at coordinate 777,728,308 of CM021102.1, forward strand.
ATGTGCATTAGAATCACCTTTTTCACTAATACACTTGAAATAAGGTGCCACAAAACTCATGGGAAATTGACATGTCACAATACCATAAGATAGTGGTGTATATCTAGCAACCTTAAATTCATCACTATTATTAGACCTCACATCCATTCTCTTTTCTACTTGATTTTTTTTTGAAAAATAGGGCATCTAGAGTAGAGCAGAATATGGTGACCAAATAGGAGCCACTAAGAGAGAAATTATTATATGCATGAAATTCAAGATGTATGGATGAAGCAATTACTTGGGATAAAGGCATGGAAGAGGAAAGTTATTTATGAGTATTTAGTGTATGAGATTTGGTATGAGGTATGAAAGTGACTTTTTTAATTGGGGTAATAATAGGTCAAATAATCATGGATAAAATTAGGTGTGGAGGTATGATACGTCATATGAGTAGTAATGTTATTATGGGTGGGGATTATCTAGGAGCTAGGCCATAGGGTGGAGCATAGGTGGAAATGGGACAAGTATTAAATGGTGGGACATTGATGGCCATTGTAATATGGGTATGAGTATTGGTGGAATAAGTAATGGTAGAAGATGGATCTATAGTAGAAGTGGTAGTAGGGTTAGATATAATGGTCACTATTGAAGATGTAATTTTATCAAAAAATACTTGCAAATTCTTGGATCATTTATCTACAATAAATCATGAAACATATCTACTATTTGTATAGGTTTTTTTGCATTAATAAAGCTATCTAAATCATTTATAATTTTTTTATCATCCACATTATTTCCATGATCACACTCCTCATTGTTCTCACTTTCTCACTATGATAATAATAATATACTTTATCTTCATTGGTTTGAGCCATACTAGGTTTTGGTGCCTAAGATACATACATGCGATCCTAGTTCAGATATTCCACTTTAATGCTATGGATATTCCAATACTAAAGGTGGGTAGGTTAGTAGAGTGGGTAACCTCCCATTCAATTTAATCAAAACTCAAGATGAACAAGTTAAAAGTGTTGTGGTAGTACTCTAGGTCTCAAAGGTTGTCACTAGACCAAATGCTAACCTACTAAACATAAGACATCATATTAATATGATAAGGACATCATTGCACAACTAAAATATGTGGGTATACATAACATGATTCCCCAAGATGATAACTCTTAATGCTCACAACAAATATTTTATGTAGTTGAAATATTAAACCATGAGGTGCATACAAACTATTTTCCCACTCCTTATCTAATGGTGAAATATGTGTATAGTTTGAGAAAATGGAACATTAAATTCATGACCAATTCCTAATCCATTAGGTTACAAAGTTACAACTTTCTATGAGAAATAATATATTGATATCACAAAATAAAATGAGTTGTGTAGATACATACACCACAAATAATGATATCAAATAATTGAGCATGCTTATTTATCCATACCTAAACTAAAAAAAATCATATGTAATTGATAAATTTCCATTAAAAACCTTGCAATGACTTATAATGCTATATATACTCATCAAATATCTATTACAACTGTACCAAAAAAAGTGGCAAGAGGGAACCTAAGCATAGAATTCCTATGAAGTTCTACAAATGGAGTCATGGAGATATTTAGTTATAAAAATAATTTACAATATAACAACATCCTTGTGATTTAAAAAATATAATTCTTTAATGGTGACTAGATTTTTATGAGTTGAAACCTGAGAAGTTCCTCAACACTTGTATTCATGTGGAAAAGAGAAATGACTAACCCATCTTCTTACAAATGAACTTTAGTCATTTTATAATATTTTTTTCTAGTTGTTGAATCCTTGTAAGAATTTGACTACAAATCAAATCATTAATTTGGTGTATGAAACAAGTTGAAATTTATCGAATTCCACTAAAATGATTGTTTGAAGCTAGCATGGAAGTCATCAAATTAATGGTGGCATGGTATTATTAATCATCCACCATTTATTTTGAACTTAGATTCATGCCATTGGGGTAAAGAAGGTTTTTTGGTGGGAAAGAAAAGTCTAATAATTGCAAGATTCAAATCGGGCATTAATGAAACTTTTAGGAAGATCTAACAAGTGTAGGGGCTAGCTAGAAGAAATATAGAATTTTGAAAATGAACTAGAGATGAGAAAGGAAGACGTATGATTTCCTTGTAGAATGGGATATTGGAACTACATATTTGAAATGAAATTGAAAAAACCTTGAAATATCGTAAAATAAGTGAAAGAAGTGGATGAAAATCATGGGAGAAAATGTAGGAAAATCATGCAAAACTAAAAATTAGGATAGGATGTCCAAGTGGGAAAATAAATATCTAAAATTTTGGTTAAGTTTACACAAGAAGAAATAAAAAGTAAAAAATCATGATGAGAATTTTGTAAGAACTCAATGAGTAAGTAGATATTGGAAAATGATATTGGAATGGGGGTCCAAATGTCAAGATGTCGAAATGAATCCTTTAAAGGGGAATGGAAGGAAACACAAGAAATGGGAGTAGGGAAGGACCACAAGTTGGGGTGAGAGAAAAAAATTTAGATATCAAAATCCCACAAATGATGAAAATGAAAATAAATGGAAGGAATGAAGGAAGTGATAGACCTTTTGGAAATTTTAAGAGGAATTGAACACTAGAGCTAGATATTGGACTGGCAAAAAATGTTTATATGTCTACTAAAAGCTTGAAACTTTGTAGAAACAATAGAAAATGACTAAAAACAACCCATGATTATAATTTTATTGGATTTTGAAAACTTCCAACATATGACAAGGGTATGAAGGATGATAAGGAACAATATCTATGCAATTTTGGCAAAGGGGGTCCATTTAAAATCTTCTTAGATTGGTTATGTGTGATGCATAAAATGAGGTATAAATGCACAAAGGGATGAGACTAAAGAAATTTTTATCAATTTCAAATTAAGTCCCAATATTGGCTCTGGTTGGAGAGGTCTATCTCTTATAGGCATAGTGAGAATTCATATCTTTATGGGAAAACTATAAAAAAATACATAAAGAGGAGTTAAGGATAATTAAACTTCATCATAACCAATAGGGGTCATGATTACACAAGCATAAAAGAAAATATTTACTAGGTAGGAACATCATTTACAACAAGTAACAATTAATCCGTAGTGTAGCTAGAAACTTCACAATATACCAAGTAAAAATCTTGAGGTAGCATGCACTATTGATATTCTCTTTGACAACTTCATACAAATATGCCAAAAGCCATATTATTATCCATTTTAAGCATTTAAGTAGAAAACTATTATGTACTAGCACATACCTCAGGGATTGCAACTTAGGTGTTCCTTGTTGATTATCATTCTTTCCAAGGGACAATTCATGTTCTCTAGGAAAAATATATCATCCTTGTACTCTAGATCATCCTTAAGGTGAGAAAAAGTAGATGCATACTTAAATTTACCTTATTGGTCCTATGTTACATATTGACTTGTATGTTGCTTAGTAGGAACTCTAATATCATGCAACATCATACGCATCAGTAGTAGGTCAACCTTATTGGAATATCAAATTATTCTCAACAAATTATCTTAAATAAACTTCTACCAATAGCTTCTCCAAATGTTAACTTATAATCCTACGATGCGAATCCCCAGTTGGCATCATGTAATAACTCATTGATAAGTGTAATAGGATTATCATACACATATATATTATTTTGAGGCACAATAGTATTAGTATAGGGTGTAGTAGATGGGAAGAGTTGAAAAGGCTTAATATAGTCAAGAATTACCAATACCAATTCATCTTGAATTTTTTCTTTGAATTCCACATATGCTTCAATAATATTCTCACTCCAAGTGATTGATTCTTCATTCATGTCATCAAAAAGAGTGAGGAAAAGGAGAAAATTAGTAATGGTCTAGTATTGCTCATCATGATATGATCAACATGAAAGTATGGCATTTCATATGTGGTGTTGTAGTTATCCTTAATCATATGCAGTGATATCTCTCCCCTTTTTAGGTTGACCTATTCATAATATGATAGGTCCATTTGATGATGTGGGAAGGTCAAGTCATTTGTACATCCAAGAATGTAAAGTATGACTTGACTACAAGAAGGAAGATTTGGTTATACTTTCTTTTCTTTGTCTACACATTATTCATCTAATGGTTGTGACTAAATTAGTTGTGTCTCACCATGATATTTTGTTATATATTTATTCTTAACTATCCACTCTTCCTTCTTTGTAGTACTATTTATCCTTATCTTATTCTCTAGCCTTTGTTTCACATTACTATTGTTCATATTATTTTAGTAGTAATATCACTTCATGTAATTAAATTCCCATCTCTTGGGTGATACCCATTTTGAATTTTCACTACTATTGTATTTGTTTGGGTTATTATATTATCACCTAATGTCTTAGAATATTTTCTCCATCGTATGAGTTACCTTGGATGTCCAATATTGTGAGCGAGCATCACATATTTCTTTGGTTCAGCACCATGTTCACCTTGAAAGATTTTATTAGATACATCATATTGATTAACCTTGCCTTCATATTACTTTGTATTATATTCCTCTTTTCTCACTAAAAGGGTATTTACACTTTTAAGTGCAACAAGTTAATATTCTTACAATTCAAGCTCTATAAGAAGTTGTTATCTTTCATTTTTAATTTCTTATTTATATGAAATCTTGGGAGTAGGATGTTGGCCATTGACATGTGTTTCCACATCCTAATATCTCATGCCCAAATTTTATACATTATAAGATTTATCCCCATTAATTATAGCAATACGAATATCATTTATTTTCACTTGAGCCTCTTGAAGTTTAATTATTATCATAATTTTTTGTATCTCCTTTTTGAGGTGATCGAGAAATTATTATTCTTTAATTATACATCTATATAAAATATTGGTAGGATTACAATATGGATGAGGAGTATTAGAATTATAAGATCTATCCCTATTCCTTCTATCAATAGCCATATAATTTCTTTTAACTCATAATTAGACCTATGTATTTTTCTACGCATTTTGATTATGTTATAATCTAAATCTTTAGAATTATACATTTATTGATCTATTGAATCCATGAATAAATAATTTATACTTTATTTTATTACTTATAATTATTGAGAGGTAGGTCTAAGTGACTTACCATCATATTGAGCCTTTTATATTGTTTGTTGTCTCCCTAAATGAGTTGTCACTTCTTATTCTTGCTAGTATTCAACGTACCTTCTTATCTCCATGTTTGAGTGTTTTTTTATGTAAAATAATTATCAGTTGGAATAAAATAGAGTCACCACTCCTCACTTGGAAGATATAAAAAAATCTAGTTATAACTTCAAAATACTAAACAAGGTCTTACTTCCTTGTCACCCTTTTCCTAGTGTAAGTTGATGGGATATTCAAAGTATTATTCAAGATTGAAACATACTTGGTAATGACACAATTATGTTGGTAATTAAAATCCTTTCCCACATTCTTAGAGGGACCGATATAATTTAGGTCTATGGTTATGTTATTCTCAAAGGAAAAAAGATTAGCTCATCAATAGAGTGTGTGTGATTTATGACCAATTTTTGAGATTGGGTAATATATCCTTTTCTTTGGTATTAGCTAGACCCAAGGGATATTCCCTAGAAGTATCTTTAATAATATTAATCACAACTCTAGATGAACACGTTGAAAGTGTTGTAGTAGTACCTAGTGTATACTTCGTCCCAAAGGTCGTCACTAGACCAAAGACTAGCATACTACACATAAGACCTCATATTAATTTGGAAAGTAAGTCATTGAACAAATATAAGATATAGGTATGTAAAACATTATTCTCCAAGATAAGAACTCTTAAGGACCACTACTATATATTTCCTTGGTTGAAAAACTAAACCATGGGGTGCATACAAACTAGTTTCCTACTCCTTTCTACTAGTGAAAGGTGAATTTAGTGTGAGCATATGGTGGATCATTAATTCCATGATTGATTCCTAATCAATTAGGTTACAAAGACACAACATACCATGAGAAATAACATATCAAAATCATAAAAGAATATGAGTTGTGTAGATACATAAACCACAAATAATGATATCATAAGTGAGCACACTTTTTTATCCATCCCCAAACTATAGAAATCCACATGTAATAAAGAAAGTACCATTAATTTTTTTTCAATGACTTATAATACTATCTAAATTTATCACATAGCTATTACAAGAGAATATTAAAAAATATGGAAAGAGGGGGCCTAAGAATAGAATTACCTTGAAGATCTAAAAAAAATGTTGTGGAGACGTACAATTATATAAATTATTTGCAATATCACAACATCCTTGTCATTTACAAAATATTTTTCCCTAATGGTAACTAGATTTATAGGAGTTTAAATCTTATAAGTTCATTATTCTATGTATTCCCATGGAAAAGATAAATAACAAATCCTTATTCCTACAAATGAGTTGATATTTATAATATTTTTTCTAGTCATTGAATCCTTATAGGAATCCGATTAGAAATTAGATCTTATTAATGTGGTATGCGAAACACATAGAAATGTATTAGATTTGAATAAAATGGTGCCCTAGAGATAGAATGAAAATCATTTACATCTAGATCTCAACCATCACATCAATAATGGGAATGGTGTTCTTCATCACCCACTACTGATTTTGAACTTAGATTTTTTCCCTTGAGATAAAACAAGGTTTATAGATGGGAAATATCAATTTGGTAGTTGCAAGAGTAAAATTGAGCATTGATGGCCCTTTTGGGAAGAACCAATGAGTGTAGGGGACCATCTAGAATAAAAGAAAAAGTTTAATGAGGAACTAGAAGTGAGAAAGGGAGATTTAGGATTTCCTTGAGGAACAAGACATTGGAATTGGATATTTCAAAAATTCCAAAATAACCTTGAAATATTGTAAAATTGGTTAAAGGAGAGGACACAAATCATGGAAGAAAATGCAAGAAAAGTATACGAGACTAGATGTCAAGACAATATGTCCAAGTGGGAAACTAAATGACTAAAAGTTAGGTTTAACTCTACATAACAAATGAAAGGAAAAAGGCATGACAATTTTTTTAGGAACTAGATGTGAAAGTAGATGTCGGAATGGGATATTGGAATGAGGTTCTAAATGTTTGAATGTTCAAATGACTCCTGTAAAGGGGAATGCAAGGAAATGTAGGAAATAGGAGCAAATAAAAATTGGAGGTTAGGATTAGAGACAAATATATTGATCCGTATCAAAATCCTATTGATGAAAAATATGAAGGGAAATGGAAGGAATGAAGTGATTGGCCCTATGAAATTTTTAAGTGAAATTAGCCATTGGAATTAGATATTTAAATGGTAAGAAATGTTTGGATTTCCACTAAAAATTTGTAACTTTTTAGAAACACCAAAAAATAACCAAAATACCGCATTGAATTTTATAGGATTTTGGTAATTCCAATATATGAAAAGGGTATGAAGGATGAAAATGAATAATATATATACAATTTTGACCAATGGGGGCCCATTCAAAGTCTTCTTACATCATTTATAAGTGATTATAAAAATGAGATCTAGATGCACAAAGGTGATAGGACTTGAGAAAAAATTAGAAATGTCCATTGAGTCCCAACACTAGGGTTGAGGTGTAGAATCCTTTTTTGTGACATAAACAAATGAAAAACAAATCTTAAGTGCCTACTTTTAGATTGGAAAAAATAGAAATATTAATGATATATCAAATCTAAAAAATAAAGCCTTAATTTGATAACCAAGGGTGTGTAGGGAGGGTAAAAACATATAAAAATAAAATACACAAAATTGTAGGAGTTGATACTGAACTCCAAGGAGCTAATGGTGAGGTTCTACAGTTGAGGATCACTTGAAAAAAAAATATACACCTTCCAGAAGAAAGTATGGAAAGAGAATATCTTTCTTGATATTGATGCAATAATGTGTAATGATAAATAATGGATCAATGATAATGCATCCCCTATAATTACAAATGTACAGGGTGATTCCACAATAAAGAGTCCCACTTCTATCCTAATTTTTGCCTAAAATCACATTTTTTTAAAAAAATTTAATGTTTTAAGCCTTGAGGGTTCCATCTAAAGGGTTTTAATTAAAGAGGGTTAGATATGAACCTCTTAGATCAAACCCCTTTGATAGAACCCCTATAGTCTTAAACCATACCCACAATGGAGTGTCCTTCACACCTATTAAAATTATGACCAAAATATATTCTTTATTTATCTTTTGAGGGATCAAATAAAGTCATATAGAAATTATGTTTTGTAAGAAGGTAGCCTTTATTATAAGCTTTCTAAAATATATATTTTTGAATATTTTTAATTTTATAATTATATTTTTAATTTCTTGTGAATGTAGGTTTTTCACCAAACATCAAGGTTTTTGTTTTGCACACACATAAAATTAGAAAAATAGAGAAAAAAATTCTATAAAATATTTTTACTCTAGGTATTGATGTCTTTATTTTAGAAAAAAAAAATCAATACATAAGAAACAAGTTATGTATTATGACATACACCTATGTCCAAATTATAATTTCTTTGACTTCAAAAATTAATTAAAAAATATGCAACAAATATTAATGAAAAATATCCATGCACTAGATATTGATGTTACATATCTATATTTAGAAAAATATAATTTTATCCTTTCTATTAAAAATTATGTGTTGTGACATAAACGCCACTTTTTGAAATAGTAGAAATGATAGATAAATTTTCTTCCATGCGGTATGTAAAGCAAATATAAATTAATTGAACTTGTTTGATGTATTGATTGATTGATATATCCATTGTTGATTGATTTGTATGATTGCTTGATGATGTTGTAAAGGAGGAATTTAACCTCCTCCAGATCAGAGAGAGATTTCCCCGTACATGGGAGATGATTCCTCAACTATCCCATGAGGACTTAGGAGTTATAGACCAGTGTGGCTTGAGAGCTTTGTTGAGTATCCCATAGTATCGGGTCAATAGAGCACTGTTGACTGCTTTGGCCGAGAGGTGGCACAGTGAGCATAACACCTTCCATTTGCCGACAGGAGAGATCACAGTGACGCCCGAGGACGTGTACAGGATTCTGGGTATTCCTATAGTTGGAGAGCTTGTGATCTGTAATCACAAGGAGATTGGAGGGACTGATGCTTTGAGATGAGTTTTCTAGGATCCTCATGTTGGCGGGTATGAGATTGCCTGGAGGGATATGGTAGAGAGATATGCCTCACTGCCTCTAGTCTTAGTAGGTATGATCAGTGGTTTCCTTTGTCCTGATCATAGGGAAAAGGGACTATCAGTTGGTTGGGGTTGGATTCTAGAGGATATGCTTCTTCATGGGACCAGATATGCATGGGGCTCATGTATGCTTGCCCATCTATACCACGATCTTCATCAGGTCGTGTATACCGAGGGGAAGAGTCTCTCATGTGGAGTGACTCTTCTATAGATATTTGCATGGGAGCATTTTGCGATTACGCGTCCCATTGTACGGAGGGATCATCCCCTTGGGTTTCCATATGTCTATGCATACATAGGGCCACTTGTCTAGCCGAGGCTAGGCAAGTTGGAGTATTGGCGACACGTGCTCGATGATCTAGATACATTTATCTGGAGACTGTATGTAGATTGTGATCCATGGGAGATAGATGATATAGAGCTGCCATATGTTACCAGATCCAGATATCTGATTGGGTGGACTCCTTATATTATTGAGTGATTTTTGGTGATGAGAGTCTTGAGGCAACTTGGGCTGGTTCAGATGATGCTGTAGGGTGTGGCACATTATGCTAGATGCCAGGAGGATATACCAGAGTGGGGTCCCACTGTGACTATTGAGGCAACCCGAGCAAAGTATTTTGAGTTACAACCAACTCAATGGGCCATGCATCCAAAGGTTATAGATGCAGGGATGATAGAGGAGTATGCGGCATAGTTTTACACACATCCCTTTCTGAGGATTACTAGTCTTGAGGAGCCTGCCACATTGATGGGAGGACCGATCATATAGTGAGGATGAGGGCAGGCACAGGCATAGGGAGCAACAGGGCAGCCACCAGGAGAGGCTCAAGTAGGGGCAAAGGATGTTGCGGCCATGGATATTGATGAGGGAGGATATGAGGAGGATGATTCTGGCAGCCAGGATGATAGCAATGATGATAGTGGGAGCAATGGAGGTGGTGGGGGAAGAGGACAAAGATACTTCTTTAATGTTCCATTCAGTACGCGACCACAGACATCAAGAGGGGTGGACCAACTGAGTACTTCGGCTCCACAGATCATTATCAAGGCTCCCTCATAGGGACAGATTGATGCTTTGAAGGCAGAGGTGCAAACACATCAAAGTCAGCTGGCACAGGCTTAGGGGATGATCAGTCAACTGTAGGAACAGGTTGCACAGCCACCACCTCCTAACCCACAGGTAGCGCAGCTTATGGCCAAGAGGGACAACTTCAGAGAGAGATGCATATAGGCTAAGGGGGTAGCCAAGAGACTTCTCAGGTCAGTGGAGAGCACCTCAATTGGAGAGGTTGTGGTAGGGACTTTGAAGACTACTCACGAGGCCAAGTATTACAGGATGAGATATTTCGAGGCAGTACCACCAGAGAGGAGGATTGCCTTCACATAGTCAGGTACTCATACTCGGATCCATTCTTGCAGCCATTCCAGGAGTGCCACCAGGAGTGTGGGTCAGCCAGTCAAACCAGAGATCAGAGCTTCTAGGAGCAGAGATCCATCGAGACCTACTACCTCAGGAGGCAGTAGCAGTCATGTGCCCTAGCTAGATGCCCCTTAGTGATGGACATTTTGACACATTTATTGTATTTGATATATCTTGTTGAGATATTTTATATCCTTGTATTCCTGGACATTTGTTTTGATGAGATTTATGAGATGTAGTGGTGATTTGATTATGCATGCGTGATGGATGATTTATGTTTATGTGATGGATGCATGTTTATTTCTATATGCTATGTTATGTATGATTTTCATGATGTATGACGATGCAAATGATGATGTAAATGATTTCCTTTTATTTCATGCAAGATGTGTTGTGATGAAATGTTTCTGATATGATGATATATGATGGAATCTAAAGTGATTTTGCTTTTATAACGTATGTAATGGATGCAAGATGTAAGATGTAATGGTGAATTCTTTTAATGATGTGAAAATGATATGATGAAATGATGAATGGTTTAAATGGATAAATGAGATGATTTATTTAATGAATGCCATGACATGGATAATGATGTAAAGTGATAAATATGATAATGCCAGAATTGGTGAACCAAAAATGCATAATGTAACGGAAATGAACATGATATCCTAAATGATGATGATAAATGGAATGGGTGCAACCTTACTATGTATGTGATATGATGTATATGCAAGTGGAAATGTTAATGTGATGAAATGATAATATGAGATGAATTATGAAATGAATGAATTATGCACTTAATATAAATATGATGATCTGATAATAAAATGATGATGTCAAATGCACGAATAATGATAATGAATGATGGTGAAATGATGTGAATGATAATGAAATGAGATGTAACAAATGTCCAGTCATACACAATCATTGTCTGAAAACAATGTGGCCAACCCTCGAAATGTAAATGAATTATGCAGTCCAAAATGCAATAATGAATTATGTAGTCCTAAATGCAATAATGAATCATTCTCCTTGTTGCCATTTCATGCTGCATTTAGTTTTCATCATTGAGCCTTTTTTTTGATATGTTGAAAGTGAGTACAAGCATCAAAGGGTATGTTAGCACCAATGACGACCTGAGTACTTCTTTCATGAGGTTTGATATAGCAAGTTAATATAAGCATCGAGGTATAATTGAACCAAGATGACCTGAGTATTGCTTGCATAAACAGACAAAAGTTAACCATTTTCCTATGCAAATTCTGAAATGTCATCAATGATACATTGTAGAGCATGTCCCATGACAAATTTGCACAATACTAATGATTAGCTTACAGACAACAAGCAAAGAAAAATCATACTTCTTCCTCATGATTCTAGTTCAATACATCATTGGACCACTCCAAAGATATGATGTCATCAAATATTAAAACAAAAATTTGCAACTTATGATTTTAAGTTTGTCATTCATTTTATTCAGATTAAGATCATCCAATTTGTTTTAAAAATCTGTCAAAATAGTCATGTAAGCTCACTTAAATTGGACAAGACTGTTGTTTCCGATATTCTAATTCTTAGACACATGCTGTCATTTTGCCTGCTAGAAAAGCTCCAAGAAGCGAACTGCCCCCTAGTGACCTTGTACTCTGACTCCTACTAGACACAACTATTGCGATGGATAACCCTAATTCATCAAGCCATGATGAGATCCTTGTTGTTTCGAGGAGATTTGAATGATGCAGATGCAATGGTGAAGCCCGTAGGTGATGCCAATGAAAGACGGATATGCAGAATGAATCCTAAATAGATGAGAGAGCCAAATAAAATCATAAACAATGCCTGTTTGCCAAGTTTTCACTGTTTGTTTTTATTGCACTTTTTCCTGATTTTATGATTTTTTTTTTGTTATTACCAAGACGCCTATTTGCCAGGTTTTCATCAAGGCAACGATTTTTTTTTTTTTTCAAGACTTTTTATATTGTTTTTGATATTTTCTCAGACGTAGAACTTCTTCAGATGAATGATGTTGGTTAGATCTTCAAAAAGGTCCCCTTCTACTATTGACAATTGATATGCCCCCGATCCATATGCTGCAATGATAATGAACGGGCCCAACCAATTAGGTTCGAACTTGCCTTTCTTTTCTCTATGCTGTTGATTACGAGGGTTTTCTTTGAGAACCAAATCACCTACCTGAAAATTTTGTGGTTTGACTCTGTGATTGTAGCTATGGGACATAATTTGCTGATATCCCTTCAGGTGATTAACTGCAGTTTGACACCATTCATCAAGCAATTCTAGCTCTTGCAATCTTGATACTTGATAATATTCATCATTGAGTAGCCCCTTGAGTGACACTCAAAGTGAGGGAATCTCGACTTCTAGTGGTAAAATAGCTTCTACTCCATAGACCAAAGCATACGGGGTAGCTCCTGTTGGTGTGCGAATGCTTGTTTTGTATGCCCATAATGCTGGATTTAATTGGACATGCCAATCACGGCCTGCTTCATTCACTGTTTTCTTCAAAATCTTTAGGATTGTTTTATTTGAAGCTTCAACTTGACCATTCCCTTGTGGATAGTAAGGTGTAGAGAACCTATGTTGGATGTGAAATATTTCACATAGCTCATCAACATCCTGATTTTTGAAGGGTCTTCCATTGTTTGAAATGATGGAATTGGGAATACCATATCGACAGATAATATAATTCAAAATGAATGAAGAGATTTGTTTACCAGTGACAGTTGTTAAGGGAACAACTTCAATCCATTTAGTGAAATACTCAGTGGCTGTAATGATGAATTTATGTCCATTTGAAGATGATGGGTGTATTTTTCCAACCAAGTCCAATCCCCACTGAGCGAAAGGCCATGTTGTGGTGAAAGGTTGTAATTCCTGAGTAGGAGTGTGAATGAGATTCCCATGAATCTGGAATTTTGCACATTTCTTCACAAAGATGAAGGATTCTCTCTCCATGGTTGGCCAGTAGTACCCTAATCTTACAAGTTTCTTTGCTAAGGTTAATCCACTTGAGTGTGTCCCACAAATTCCACCATGTACCTCTTGTAAGGCCTTTTCTAATTCATCACGTTCGAGACATCTAAGGAGGGTACCATCCAAACCACGCCAGTATAAGACATCCACAATTAAGGTGTAACGGGATGATTGATGGATGAAATTTCTTTTCTGATTCCTAGACAAGTCTAAGGGTAAACTAGTATCTCTTAGGTAAGTGTAAATTTGGCCATACAAGGGAGAGTCAGAACTCGTCAGATGGCAAATGTTTTGAGTTTCAGGATTGTCATGGGCAGAAGAAAACAATTGTTCCACCAGGAAATCGTACCGTTTTTGATTCTCTGTCAACTGGAGTAGAGAGGCAATTGTAGCCATAGCATCCGCTGCTTTATTATCAATGCGTGAAATATGTATGAACTTGATAGTAACAAAGTATTTCTTGAGATCTTGCACCGTTCTTTTGTAAGGTATCAATTTGTCATCTTTAGTGTGATATTCGTCATTAATTTGATTTATAACAAGTTGTGAATCACCAAAAACTTGAAGTTCTATGATTTTCTAGTCTACTGCAATTCTTATGCTAATTATCAATGCCTCATATCTAGCTATGTTGTTTGTGGAAGAAAACATTAGCCGATAAGATTTTGGGATTGTATGTCCTTGAGGCGTAATAAAAAGAATTCTTGCTCCTGAACCATGTTCAGTGTAAGAACCATCAAAGTAGAGTGACCACGACTGCTGGATATCTGCTGTGAATACATCAGCATCAAGAAAATCAACATGTATTGGGTGTTCTGCTGGTATTGATGCTTCTGCTAATTGATCTGCAATTACTTGTCCCTTTATATCTTTTCGATCCACATAATGAATATCAAATTCTGTTAGGATCATAACCCATTTAGCCAACCTGCCAGTTAAGGTTGCCTTACTTAGAAGATATTTGAGTGGGTCAATCTTAGCCACAAGCTCTACTGTATGAGTGAGCATATAGTGTCATAACTTTTGAGAAGTGAACACCACTGCTAAACAAGCTTTTTCAATGAAAGTATAATTTAGCTTGTGACATGTCAATGTTCTACTGATGTAATAAATGGCTCGTTCCTTTCCTGAGTTGTCTTCTTGTGCCAATGATGCTCCTAAAGACACTTCCGTGGCACCAATATATAATATGAGAAGCACACCTTATACTGGTGGAATCAATACTGGTGGATTCATGAGATACTGCTTTATTTGATCAAATGTTGCTTCACATTTGTGCTCCCATTTGAATGGAATATTCTTGTGTAATAGATGTGTAAATGGAAAAGTTTTATCTACCAGTTGAGCAATGAATCTTCGAATGGATTATAACCGTCCCTGTAAAGAGCGTAGTTGACTAATATTCCTTGGTGGTGGCATATCAATAATTTCTTGTACCTTAGTTGGATCCACTTCAACTCCTTTTTCTGATACAATGTATCCCAATAAATTTCTAGATTTCACTCCAAAGACACATTTCTTTGGATTAAGCCTTACTTTGAATTGTTCCATTCTTTTGAAAATTTTAGATAAGATATCGACGTGTCCTTCTCTAGTGTTAGATTTGGCAAGAAGATCATCAACATAATCCTCCATGAATGTATGCATCATATCATGAAAAAATGTTGTCATTGCTCATTGCTATGTAGCTCCTGCATTTTTCAATCCAAATGACATTACGTTCCAGCAATAGGTACCCCAAGGACATGTGAATGCTGTTTTATCCTGATCTTCTGGTGCAATCTTTATCTGGTTGTATCCTGAAAATCCATCCATTAATGAGTACATTGCATGTCCAACAGTCAAATCAACAATCATATCTATGTTTGGCAAGGGGAAATCATCTTTAGGACATGCTTTGTTCAAATCCCTAAAATCTGTACAAATTCTAATCCTTCTGTCTGGCTTTGAAATAGGTATGATATTGGAGATCCATTCTGCATAATCCATAGACTGAATGAATCCAACATCTAAAATTTTCTTTAATTCCTCTTTTACCAATAATGCAACATGTGGATGCATTTTTCTGAGTTTCTGTTTTATAGGTTTTGCCCTCGGCATGATAGATAAATGATGCATGATGAGGTTCAGATCCAATCCAGGAATATTCGCATAGGACCATGCAAAAATGATTTGATTGTTCTTGAGAAATTCTGTGAATTTAGGTACTTCTTCTTCTGTTAGAGATACAACCAATTGCAAAACCTTGGGCTTTTTTGTAGTACCTATATTAAGTGCTTCCATTGGTTCTATTAAAATAGAAGATCTTTCTTGATAATGCTCCAGAAGAGTGTCAAGTTTCCCATCCTCTGGCGCCTTTGAGAGGTTTTCACCATTGGATACACTTTTTAATTTTCTCTTTTCTTGATCTAATACTTCCTTTGTTAGGTTTTCACCATTAGATCTTTCTTTTATATGATTTATTTTATAGCTGAGAAACTTGGCACTTTCTTGTCGAAAACTTTGATCTTGTGATTCCCTGGTGGAACTCATTTCCGGTTGGGATGAACAAAGGAAGTTGATGATGGTTTCATCATTAGGAAAAGTTGGGACATTGATGGGTGCGATTTGTTCCCAATCAATGAGTTCAGGATAGACCATAGGTAATGGATCATTAGGATGAGTAAGGTCACTGGCCGTTAGGGTCATGATGTTATTGTTGACGTCATTATAGGGGAGGTCTAAGTTGGGACATCGATGGGTGGATTTGTTCCCAATCAATGAGTTCAGGATAGACCAAAGGTAATGGATCATTAGGATGAGTAAGGTCACTGGCCATTAGGGTCATGATGTTATTGTTGACGTCATTATAGGGGAGGTCTAGGATGGTATCTTCCTATGAATGATCTGGCTCACTTTGAATCGAAACCATTTCACTAGAGTCATGATCGCTTTGTAGGACATAATCAAGCGAAGGCCTTGAGCCTTCTCCTTGTAAGAATGTAGGTGTGAATCTGTGTATGATATCCACCCTTTTCTCAGAGATATATGCATCGTCAAAGAAGTTGTCCCATTCATATTCATTAGAGTGCGTGTCAGAATTATCTGCTTGAATTCGTAGAATTGTTTTAGTTAACTCCTCATTTGATGGCCTTTGTGCTACTTCTTCCTTAGTATCTTCACCATATCCTAACCCAGTCTTATCTTTTGGATGCATTTTTTTTAATTGGATAGGTTCAACAATACCCTCTTTCCTTTTACCTAGAGGGCCATTTCCTTCATAACCCATTTGTTGCATGATAGCATAACCTTTTCCATATTGTTTTGTGGGTAACTTGACATGTTGTACAGATTCTTCTTCATCTTTATAGAGCCAATCAAGAATAGCTCTATCTTCTACTTCAGTTTCTTTGATAAATATCCCATTAAACTTGGTGATGGGGGCTAAAGTTGAGGCTAAAGCTACTGCAACCTGTTGTGTAGATGTTGACAGTTGACCATGGGATCTTGGGGATAGGGGTAGATTAGAGAGAGATAAAGAATATTCTCCCACCCCATTATCCTTCAATTTTAACTTGGTGCCAAAATTGCTTATCATTTCTTGCACTTGTTCTCTGTATTTGGAGGTAGAGATGGCCAAGGCCTCTCTATTATGTGGGACGAGTGTGTCCTGAGTTGCTCTTAGGTTAGAACAAGTTTGATTGCTAATGTGATCAGTGAGTATTGTTACTTCTTGTCCATCATATGGAAACTTCAAGCATTGATGATAAGTAGATGGAACAACTTGCATGTCATGGATCCATGGACGACTCAATAGTATGTTATAGGTTAGATCTCGATCGAGAACCTGACAAAAGATATTTTTCACAATAGGTCCCACTCTGATTGGTAGCATGATGAGGCCTTTGGAAGTCCTTTCCTCATCATCATATGGCTTGATTGTAATTTTCCTCCATGGATCGATAGATTTTGCTGAATATCCCAAAGCTAGGACCACTTTCAAAGTACAAATGTTTAATCTAGCTCCCTCATCTATGAGGACACGTCTAATGCAGGCTTTGTGAACCATGACTTCTAAATAGAGTGATGAATTATGCAGATGGGTTATGGATGAGTCATCTTTTTTAGTAAAGGATAAACATGTGGATGAGGACAAGTGTCCCACCATGGCTTGAAATTTATTGATATCTAGATTAGGAGATATAGTTGTATCAACAAGGGCCTTTTCCAGAATGTCCTTATGTGCAGGTGACAACTTTAACAGTTCCAAGATAGAAATTTGGGCTGATTTTCTTCATAGTTGATCAACCAAATTTTATTGACTTGGAGGGGGAATTGTTGCTTTAGATGAACTGCATTTGATAATGATTTTGGCTTGTCCCCTCATTGTAGCATTGACCTCTTGATATTCTTATCTACCTTTGATTCATATAGCATTGATTTGAGGATCGCTAGTATAGATATGATTGATAATGACATCGTGGATGTTATTAACCTTCTTGCCCTTGTCACTCGAGGATTCTCCCTTTTGATACTTAGGAAGGGGATCCTTGAATGCTTGATGGTCATTATTGGCATTATGTCCCTCAACCGTGATGGTGTGGTTAACGATCAAATCCTTAATAATATTCTTTAACCCTTGGCAATTGTTTGTCTTATGACCCTTACACCTATGATAGTCACAAAAGTGTGAGTCATTCCACGATGGTGGTTTGACTCGAGGTTCATAGTCTCTTTGGGTTGGCAATGTAATAGCATTTTGATTCAATAATTCTTTGAGAATGGATTCCAAAGATTGGCCCAAGGGAGTGAAACTCCGTTGATTCTAAAAATATGATGATCTAGGCACATTTGAATTTTTATTATTGCCAAAATTATTTCCATGATTATTAGTTGCGTTTCTTTGATTGAAAACACTGCCTTGGGTATTAGAATTTCTAGCATTGTTGCTATGTTGAACACCTGACACATTAAGGACGGTAGGCTTTGTATTCACATTGTTAGCATCTACTACCCCATCATTCACAACATTTTTATTTCGAGTCCAAAATTGTGACTTGTCATTATTGTGATTATGGTTGTTGTTGTTGTTGTATGAATTTGAACCCTCTTTATCAATTTTCAGAACTCCACGCTTGATCAAAGCACCTTCGATAGTAATTGCATTTTCAATCAATTTTTCAAATGATTGAGGATAGTGAAGGTTTAGTCTGTAACTCATTTCTTGATTGAGACTATCGATGAAGATCTCCATCTTTTCTTTTTTAGGAACAGGATGAGAGTATCTAGCAAACACCCTTCTCCACCTTTGCAAAAATGTAGTGAAAGACTCCCCTACTTTTTGTTTCACTTTTCAAAGATCAAGCATGGTTACCTGGTGTTGAATGTTGTAAGAGTATTATGATATAAACTTATTTATTAACTCTTCAAAGGTTTTGATGGGGGGAGTGATCTTTGAAAGCCACTCCATGAATTGTCCACCCAGACTTCATGGAAACAACCGCATTAAGTAGGTATCATCATGAGCAAATTCTAAGCTCATATTTCAGAAATCCTTTACATGCTCAATAGGATCAGTTTTCCCATTATACTTATCAAACTTAGGGATTTCACAATGTTTTGGAAAAGGAATCATTTGAAGACTCCTATCGAATGGATAAGGACATATTTCATCCAAAACATACTTCTTTGTTGTTCCTCCTTGCATTTCTTTTATTTGCCCTTGTAATTCCTTGATTTGTTGAGTAAGGGCACTAAAATCATTAAGAGGGGTTTTAGGATTTTCTTTAATCCCTTCTGTGTCAAAATTAGCAGGCAACTTAGCTCCTTGATTAGCTAATGAAAGGAAATATCTTTCCTTGTTTCGTTCTAAAATCCTTTCCATAAGAGTATGGAATTGGGGATCCTGCTCTGCTTCTTGAAGTTTTTCTTTCGTTAACTCTTCAGTATTTGAATTGTTAAAGAGGTTTTCTTCCCTCTCACTATTATCACCCATTTTGCTTACTGTACTTTCATCTTTTTCTATGTGCTTTCGAGATCTCGTGACAACAAGCATAAGCTTTACTCAACTTCTACTAATCTTCGATCAAAGGAATGAAATAATGTAATGGTAATGGATATGAAAGTCAGGATAGAATGAAGATTCTATGACTTAAAAGATTTTTAATATTTAGCTCGTGATTCCCTAATTGAAAGGATGAAAATATTGTTTGCGGGAATTAAACCAAAAATAAAAAATAAAGATGATTTTGCACTTTGTGTGCTTTGATATTAGCTTTGTAAAAATATGAGTTTTGATGAATGCCTAATGTGTTTGAGTTCTTTATTGCAAAATTTGATTTGGATGAGTAGCGTACGTGATTGTAGGTTGGGGAATATAAGAAGAATGAATACGCTGACTGTGGTTGTGCCTTTGAGAAAGGGCTCTTCTTTGAAAGAAAGCTCATGAGTATAAAGGTTCTACAACATAATCGTCAGTGAAACCTCTAATATAGTCGTGATATCGATGAATAAAGGTTTTGTGTTCAAGCAAGACCTTTCAACTTTGGTATAGAAATTTCCTCTTCTTCAATAACTTCTTATAACTGAGAGACTTCTTGGGCTTCCTAATCTTTCTTTCTAGAGACTTTTTGGCAAAGGTTGTAGACTTCCAAACTTTGAGCATGGGAAATACCAGATTGATAAGACCTGATTTCAGAATGTCAGAAAATTACCTAGGCTCAGAAACTAGATGCGCCAAAACAAAGACTAAATGTGCCAAAACATATTTCCTATGCACCAAAATAGTTACTAGATGCGTCGAAACAGAGTATAGATGCGCTGAAATAAAGCATAAATGCACCGAAACAGAGCATCAATGCGTCAAAATAGAGTAGCAATGCACCGAAACAGAGCAACAATGCACCGAAATAGACTCGGGATGCGCTAAATTATTCGCTAGACCTCTGAGACAGACATATTTTGATAGTTTGATAATTTTTGTTTTGGATGATCTTAATGTGATTTAAATGTGAAAAACATAGCATAGAGAAGCAAACAGTTGTTTTGTTAATCCTAGAATCTAAACAAAGAGTGTATGTTCTTGATATTTCCATAGGTTTTAAACAAGATAAGCACTTCAGTCAGACTCACTCTTAATTTGTCAAATAAGTCATCATAGTAATCACAACCCACAGCTTAAAATCGCATCGACTCACACAACCATGTCACCCCCTAGAGGGCGCCTGTGTTTTTATCTTTTCCAGGTGCGTACTCAAAGTGACAGAAGTGGATACTGAATCCCTTGAGAAAACAATCCGTGGCGACTATATGGTGAGTGTCTTGGGGGAAGATTCTTCCCTCCCCTTGCACCGTGATTGAAAGGATGTTTGGTTACTAACACGACTGGCTTTCTACACTATGGTTCGTAGTCAAGGTTTCCCTTTGGCGCGACAACAGATAAACTCCCTCATAGACCTCCCAATCTTTAGAGCAAAGACTTTGGGGATGGTTATATCTGCACATTGCTATCAAATTGCAGACTTTCCCCGAATTCGCTTTTGATTATAGTGGGTTGGAAAACTTGGCTTTGATTGTTCCCACTTAGGTCGTTCCCGTAGGGTGAGTACTCTTTCCCACTATGGCAGGCCTTCTAAAGGATGTAAAAAATTGTAAACATTGCATAAAAATGAAAAGGTAGTCTAGTATTTTGGTCACCTAGTTAAGGGGAGAGCATAAATAGTCTTTGAATGCACCGAAATAATACTCGAATGCACTGAAACAGTGTCTGTATGCACCGAAATAGTAGCGGGATTCGCCGAAACAGTGTCTGTATACGCCAAAAGAAAGATCGTATGCGCCAAAGCGCAACTCCAGTCCGTCACCTATCAGAAAGATCTACAAATAAAAGATTAAAATGGGGGGATGCCCCATGGTGGGCACCAAAAATGTGTGTTGAAATACGTGGACTAATTAAATAGCAAATAAACACACCGAGGAGACATTACATTAAAGAAATCTAAACTAGAAAGCATAAATGCAAACTCAAAAAACTTCTTCAAATTCGTCCCATCGTCCTCTATCTCCAAGGATTTGATTAAAGATGCTGGCTCTCAGTTGTGTAAGCCACAGCTTGTTGAAATGACAACTCAAGAGAATAAGATTTAATGAAAATGCATGTGCATAACTAAAAGATTTAAGCTATGGAATTAAAATGCTATGATGCTAAAATGCTTGATAAAACTGAAATGCGACTATAATAACTATGTATGAAAATCTAGAATTCGAGGTCCTTTTCAACTCACAAGAGGGCTGTATTTATAGATTTTTGAAGGCAAAAATCCTATTAGCCAGGATCAACGGTTGAGTTCAAACTTGTTAAGATGAATGGTGAGAGATCGAAAATTTGAAAAGAAGATGAAATTTTAAGAGATAGATGGAAAATGAAGAGACAAATGAAATATGTCCCCATAATTTAAATAAATAAATATTTAAATATGTGTGGAAAATGAAAAGCTTTTTAATTAAATATTGAAAATATTTAATTATTGAGAAGAGTGAAGAATTTAGAAAATGATTTAATTAAATATTGAAAATATTTAATTAAATGTGAAATGAAGAATATCATTTAAATTTAGCATTTAAATTTGTGATAATTAATATAAATAAATTGTGAAATCTATTTAATTAATTAAGAGGAAGGTTACTTTAATTAAATAAACTTATTTATTTAATAAAATTAGAAGAATTGGAAAAATGAACATATAAATAAATAATTAAATTTATTTATATGTAGATGACTTAAGAATATTAATTAAATAATTCATATTTAATTAATTAACAGGTTTGGTTAACTGTGACCGTTTTTAGATGTGTACACTAATCGAAGATTGATTTTTTTTCATCATGTGTAGAATGGATTCTAGTTTCAAAAAATGTAATTTGTTTTGTGTTTGGATGAACGAGTAAAAATCTATCCTGAAACTAGCACATGTTGGTTTTTGACAAAAAATGGAGGCATTTACAATAGAAGCTATGGATCAAAACCTTAACTAAATCAAAATGAAAAAGGAATTATATATTTAGATAGCTAAGAGAGAGGTTAACACTATCACATTTTTTTATAAAATTGCATTTAAAGACATGCAAATGAGATGGGGAGCACAAACGAAAATATGAGGAAATTTGGCACCCTTTCAAAAAATCACGTCTTTTCCATGAAATGGTTGTCCAAACCTTTGGATCGGATGCCCAATGCAAAGTCCAACCCATTGGGTTTGTATTCCCTAATGCAACCTATTTTGTGGACATCAAATTTGGCACTATCACCTATCCCTCTATACATATGTCTCTCTCCCCCCTCCGTCCCTCTCAATCTCTCCACCTTCCTCCTTACCTCTCTACTTATCTCTCCATCACACATCTCTATCACCTATATCACTTCTCTCTCTCCCCTTCCCTCTCCACTCTCTTTCTCTCTATCTCACCTCTCTCTCTCTCCGTATCTATCCCTCCCTCCTTTCACTTATCTCTCTCACATCTCTCTCTCTCTCCATCCCTACCTCTTCCTACCTCTCTCCTTCCCTCTACCATTCTCTTTATCTCCTCCTCGCTCTATCTACTTAGAATTATTTCTATTTTTGTCTCACCTCTCTCTCCATCCCTACCTCTCCCTCTATCTCTCCTTTAATATCTACTTCTCTCTACCTAGCTATCCTTGTATACCTATTTATCTCTCCCTCCTTGCCTCATCTCTCTCAATATCTCTACCTTCTTTCCCTCTCTACTTCTCTCTCGATCACCTCTCTCTATCTCTCTCCTCCCTCTCTGCTCTCTTTATCTCTCCCTCCCTCCCCCTCTCTCTATGTCTCCTCTCTCCTTCTCCCTCTTTCTATCTCTTATTTACCTCTCTCTACCTATCTCTCTGTCTCTCTCTCTCTCCTATCTATCTCAACTATCCATCTTTACTATCCCTCCTTCCTCTCTCTCTTCCCCAAATTCTCTACATCTCTCTATCTAACCTACCCTATACACCTCTTCTCTCCCTCTCTCTTTCCCTCTATTAATCTCTCTGCCTTCCTCCTCACATCTCTTTCTCTATATCCCCTCTCTCTCCCTCTCTCCTTCTCTCTTTACTTTCTTTCTATCTATCTCACCTCTCTCTCCCTAAATATAC